>CAWUFW010019789.1:0-173489 GCA_963921515.1 Calotriton arnoldi | reverse complement strand
ATTATGATACTCGTGCTTCGTGGAGTTTGACCATAAGTGTAGCGCGATACACCCCGCCGCCTGCCTTGGGGTAGTGTGCCCTTCGGGGCCTGTCGGGTTTCTTTTAGCTTATTAAGCAGTGTGTATCACTACTATCCAATTGATGAATTTATACCTGAAGTTGTTTGGTGTTAATTTGACGGTCCGCGGTCTTGCTTTTAACTTAGTAGCACTTCAGCTTATGTCTACATATGTTGTGGGCGAGGCAGTGGGTTGGGACCACAGTGTACTCCAGTAGTCTGTTATGGTGCGATCTTTTCACTTTCATATAGAACGGTGAAGATCTCTCTATCTGCAGCGATATGATACTGTCGCTTGGAGCTCTCTCCAATCCACCCCGCACCAACCGTTTCCCCCTACCTCCTTACTGGGGGGTCTAATGGCATTCACTGGGCCGGCTGTGTGACACAGGCCCGGCACCGCTTCGGCACCTCTGTGGGTCGGTACGGCGTCTCCGGGGATCAGTCCTGATGGGCGGAGCAGTCTGCACTCTCCCCTTCGCTTGGAGCCTGTCTCTTCATGCTAGCTCTGGCTGCGCCCAGCCACAGCTCAACCTCCCCTGCAGGCTATACCTTTCAGCGCCGTCTCGCCAGCCCCGGCTCCGCAATGTCTCCGTCCTCCTGCATTCACTGATCTTCCTCAGCAAGGCTGCTACTCCTCTCCGCAACGCGACCACACAGCCCACGCCTCCCGGGCCTTCGCAGCTCCTCGAGGCATCCACCTCCGCTGCACCGCGCATCGTCCTGGGCCCAGTTCCAGTCGCGGAGTCACTCCCTCACCACTCTGTGCCTCGGAGCGTACCTGCCCGCATCTAGGGGCCGTCAGCTGCTGGATTGGAGAAATCACTTAGGGGCACGGCCACAGCGATTCTAGAGCTCTGGCCCCCTCAGGTAGGCGAGCCTGTGGACTCGTCAAGCAACTCTTATTTGTCGCCTGGTCTTTACCAACCGTATCGCAGGTTGTAGCATGTTTGTAGATGGCGGGGCAGGTCGACGGCCCTGGCTCAAACCAATATCGATGTGTACCTGCCGGGCAGCTTGATTCTGTCTCCAGTCGCTCCTCACCGTCTCAGGCGGCCGAACATCGGCGGCTCCATGCCCGCAGCAACTCAGGCAGTCAGTGCCGGTTCCGTCACCTCGGTGCCTTGCTTTGATGTACCCCCCGGCCACAATCGGTGAGGTACCCGACAGGGTCTGATGCGGGAATTGCGGTGGTTTCTTTTTCGTGGCCAAGCTTGGCAAGCGAGGCCGTAGACTCCGCCATTTTCTTTGCCGCTTCAGACTCGTACCGTTCCGATTTAGACGCCTTTAATCGGTGTTACGGCAGAATTGAGTAGATGAGGATGTAGCCTGTGGTACCAGGATCTGGTGTTGTTGAGTAGTTTGGATTTTTAATTGGATTTTAGGTGGATTTTGGCAGGATTACGGGTGCGGGTTACGGAGCGACACGAGTGAGCGACCATTCCCTTCGGCTGCTCAGATTGGACATTTTTAAGGCCTCCGGGTGGGTATTAACACTTGAGTCACCTAGGAATAAGGGTATGTATGTGGTAGGGGATCTGCTTCTGGGGTAAGGTTAGCTTCTATCGAGTGGTGTCTTTTTTTGCCTTTGTCACACCTCCTTTCAGGTGAATATCAGTGACTTTTGTTTGATATAGTTAGGTGAATATGTAAGTGACAACATTAACATTTTCTACCAAAACAAACCCTTAGAAATAATTCACCAGTTATTGTTAGCAGAGCTAACTATACAGTGCGCCCCCACCATGCACTGCTTATGATCTCATATATTACATCACTCATGACATGTTGTAATTAAAAAAAAATGTTCTATGACATAATTTTGACATCACTGATGACATCTCAAATGACCATGATTCCGTTAAAAGATGTCCTCTTTCCAGTCCTGCCAATACACTTTCCACACGAGCTTTCCAGAGTTTATCCTTTTTGAGCCCTTTTGATGTCATGTTCTTGTCGTGGCCCCATAGGAAAGTTGGTGTCCATGTCATGAGTTTTCAGCTGTTACTCTCATCCCATTTCTACCTACAACTGTTGTGGCAGGGAGACGGGAGAGCTTCAACTGAGGGGCAGGGTCTCTTGCACTAATGTTCATTGCTTCATTCCCTACCAGGAGATGCTTAGTTTCATTTTCTTGGCTTTGTTTTGCTATGTTGATTTGTATAACACACTATTCACCCAAGTGGATATCCAGGTGCTTGGGCAGGTGTGTGGGTGTATGGTCCCCAAGGTGTTTATACGAAGAGCCAGGTCTTCAGCTTCTTGCGGAACGCGAGAAACAATGAGGAGGCTCTGATGTGTTGAGGGAGGTAATTCCTTGTCTTGGGTGCGATGCAGAAGAATGAGAAACCTCCAGTTGTTCTTTTGCGGATGAGGGTAGTGTGCATGAGTGAAAATGTGGCAGAGCGTAGGTGTCTGGTGGGTTGGTGAAAGTGTAAGCGGCTGTTCAGGTATTTTGGTCCTGTGTTGGGTAGGGCTTTGTATGTGTGCGTGAGAAGTTTGAATTGGCTGCGCTTGGGAATGGTGAGCCAGTGAAGCTTCCTGAGGTGCGTTGTGATGTGGGAAGTCGAGTACGAGTCTTTCATACTCAATAGGAGTCGCCTTCTGTGGCTCAAGTGTACTGTAGAAAAATGCATTTCCATGTGAATTTTCGTTTATTGTTGTCCTCAGTCCCTCACTGTCTTCCCTTCACATGACCTCTATTACAAAGGCTCTTGGAGGAAGTCCTTTCACTGAGTTCGACATCAGCAATCTGTTGGCTACTTTACTGTAGTTTCCTACTCGCTTTCAGGGCTTCAGTGATCATCTCTTCAAGGACGTCTTCTATCCCCATCCCTTCGGTGTCCTCCAGTACAACTGAAACACAAAGGTTATTCTCCTACTTCTTGCAGATGCCATCGGAAACACAATGTTTACCATTCGCCAAGTGTCGGATTGCATTGTGAACCTTCTCAATGAGCTAGTTTCAGTATTTTACTTTGGCTTCTTCTACTACACTGTTTCAAAGGTCTGTCTACTCCTTTTTCAAACCTTCTGTATACACTGAGGTTCCACTGATTTTGATCTAAAGTTGGACAAATGTCCCTCCACATGAAAATCTTAGGGAGTTCATTATTTACATAGGTTATTTCCTCCTTAACTGAAAACAGTGAAGTGTTTAATATTTGACCTGATGGGTCCCATGCCACATCCCTATGTATGCTGTGGAGCTGCCTAGCAAGACCTAAATTGGCATCAAACTTCTTTATTAAATGGATTTTCCACAAAGTATATTATAGCCATGCTGCATTCATTACTATCAAGGACTACACTCTATTTCCCCCGATGTACCAGGTTCCACATCACGTTACCTTATTTTTTGCAGATACATCATCTGCCTGTCATGTGCTTTAATGTTTTCTTCTACAGCAGTCAATCACGCTTAAACATTATTGATTCCACCCTCTAATATTTTATTTTCATTAACATTGTAGATACTTTCTAATATAATGTTTCAACTATTCTCTTGTATTTATTTTAGATTTAATATTTTCATCAATTCAATTGTGGCTAGCGATTGACCTTTGTATAGCTTTGAGCATCTGCAAAGCAGATTGTGAAGTAGAAGCAAGATCCTCCTTTGACTTTGAACCTGTTGCAGTCCTTTCTTTATTTTAGCTAGAGAGTGCCCCCCCCGCCCCCAGCCAACTACAATTGTCATCTTTACTCCTGCTTCGCTTCAGCAATGTCTTTAGGTTTGGAACTAGCAATGGATTTGGGAGGAACAGTAGATGTTTTGATTCAGAGGTCAACTTACTACACAAACATTTGAATAGTGCTGATATCTTGCAGAATCAATTCAGAGTGATCATTTAGCGATTTTATCTTATTTTTCATTTTCATTTCAACTTTGGACTTGTTTTGGGCACTTGAGTAAATTATCTCGATTCAGATTTCATTTGCCTTTACTATTTCTTGTCTGATTTTCATTCTCTTAATCGTCTTTATCATCCTCATCACCTTTGTTCTGCCTTTGAATTCCTCGACCTTTATGGTAGTAAACATTCCACCAGAGGGTGAAGATATGCTTATTTACTGCCTTTTGAAAAATATGTTGTGATTCTTTCAGTCTTGCCTCTAGAATCCTTACTCAATCCCTCAGTCGCAATTACCTGACAGGACAGAGAGGATGGTAGCAAGGATTACCCTGGTGTCCTCTTTTTCTGTGATAAATTGTAAGATTAAACTGTCCTCCATCCCCCGTGCCATCCTTATTTACTTCATCGCTAAGGTAAGTACTGAGGTTCTTCCTTCATTTGCTGCAGCTGGTAACACTTTTTTTGGCAATGTTTGCCCTTTTGAGGTTCATTTAATAACTACTTCTTCAACCTCAGCTTTTGTCTCCTCTCCTTCTCTTAAGGGCAGGTAGTGATGAAACAGGAGCTCATGGTGGTAACAAATTCAATGATTTATTGAGTTGCTCAAACTTCCCTTTCTTAAAAGCTAGATGGTGGTTTCTTGATTATCTTGAAGTTTTGTTCTGATGCAAGGTGTCCTTCCACCTCTATTTTGGCTTGTCTTGCATTCATTAAAACTTTCTAAACATGAATCCTTTGCCGTCACGTAACCGCTTATCTTTAAATTTAAAATGCTGCGTTACATATTTACAAGCTCTATTAAGCTTGAGTTTTCCACACAGAATGTAAGTTTCTTGTTCTTTTCTTATAATCCATTTGTTTTACCCCTCTCTCTCTGCTATACTTGTTTAAGTACAACCTGTCTCAGGGTCTCACATACTTTCCTCATTCTTTTGTGCATCTGTAATGGGATTCACCTATCAAACTAGGTCTCTGAACTAACACGTCCTGCATGTTCCCGGATCTCTCTTAAACTTCCTATGTTAATCCTTTCACATCCATATCTGCTATTGTGTTCTCTCAGCAAGCATAGTTAATCCATGGTTACTTCAAGGAGTCACTGCTCTACTACAACACACAACACTGCAGTGTTGACTTAGTAGATGATTCAGACGCAGATAAATAATCCTAAATGCCTGCAAGAGCACAGTGTTTATTCACAGTCTTATTATTACAGACTCTTTCATAAGTCTTTCATGCTTCCTTTAGCTGAACAATAGTGAAAGAGAAAACGTGAAGAGGGTAGTGGGGATCTACACGCCAAAGGACAGGCAAAGGATGAGGAGTTGAGATCATCTAACCATCAGGCAGCAAAAACTTACTCATTAATTGTATACTGAAGAAATCTCCACTGTAACTTCTGCCTTGGTTCCGAGACTTTCCCCAGCACATCTCATTCTCCGGCCTTGCCCCTAGAATTTGGAACACTCTACCTCCGGCAATCAGGACAAACCCCTCGTCCACCTACTTCAAAAACTAAACAAATAAGCATTTGCAATGCAATAGGTCTCCCATTACTTGCTGATAGTTTGGGGTATTGGCGTTGCAAATAATAAGGCAACGTCAATAGCTCATACTTTCAGTAATGCAAGACCAAGTGCATTGCAAATGCTTGCGTAGTGAGCAAGGAACCAGCATTGTAGGTCTCAGTGCAGTACCGCAAGCTGCTCCTAGAGGTCCCTAGTGAGCAAGGAACCAGCATTGTAGGTCTCAGTGCAGTACCGCAAGCTGCTCCTAGAGGTCCCTAGTGAGCAAGCCACCAGCACTGCATGTCTTGGTGCAGTACCGCAAGCTGCTCCTAGAGGTCCCTAGTGAGCAAGGCAGCAGCACTGCATGTCTTGGTGCAGTACCGCAAGCTGCTCCTAGAGGTCCCTAGTGAGCAAGCCACCAGCACTGCATGTCTTGGTGCAGTACCGCAAGCTGCTCCTAGAGGTCCCTAGTGAGCAAGGAACCAGCATTGTAGGTCTCAGTGCAGTACCGCAAGCTGCTCCTAGAGGTCCCTAGCGAGCAAGGAACCAGCATTGTAGGTCTCAGTGCAGTACCGCAAGCTGCTCCTAGAGGTCCCTAGCGAGCAAGGAACCAGCATTGTAGGTCTCAGTGCAGTACCGCAAGCTGCTCCTAGAGGTCCCTAGTGAGCAAGGAACCAGCATTGTAGGTCTCAGTGCAGTACCGCAAGCTGCTCCTAGAGGTCCCTAGTGAGCAAGCCACCAGCACTGCATGTCTTGGTGCAGTACCGCAAGCTGCTCCTAGAGGTCCCTAGTGAGCAAGGCAGCAGCACTGCATGTTTCGGTGCAGTACCGCAAGCTGCTCCTAGAGGTCCCTAGTGAGCAAGGCAGCAGTACTGCATGTCTTGGTGCAGTACCGGAAGCTGCTCCTAGAGGTCCCTAGCGAGCAAGGCACCAGCACTGATGTATCAGTGCAGTACTGCAAGCTGCTCCTAGAGGTCCCTAGTGAGCAAGGCACCAGCACTGCATGTCTAGCTGTAGTACTGCATGCTTCTAGAGGTCCCTAGTGAGCAAGGCACCAGCACTGCGGACCTCTTTTAGTCACATATGGTACTGCACCCTGCAGAAGATATGGTAAATCCATCCTACCAATAATGCATTGCATGCAAGACAGTACTATGAGTACATTCAAATAGCTATGTCCATATATACAATTAGTAGCTTTGTAATGTGACAAAAGAATTATTACATTAATTTCGGATTAGGTTGTACTCTGTGTGGAGCTGATGAAGGGAAATTTATAGACAGTCTCATATAATTGTGAGATGTTCTAATGAGTGAAGTAACCACTGACAGCCTAGGTTTGGACCAAGTGTGTGTCTTGCCTGAAGCCTTTTAAGAAAATAGTGCCTTGAGGCTGTAATTAAAACCTAGGGAGTAACAACAATTGTAACAGTGGGTGTCCTCATGGGAGGTTACAAGAAGAGACAAGGCAATACTAAGGAGGGACTTCTAAGCCTATTGACCAATGAAAAGCCACCATTTACAAAGGACAGGGACAGGAGCCAATTAAAAAGATGGGCGGAGCTTTATGCACATATCCTGAATACAGCAGGTCTCGAAGAGACAGCGCAAGCGCTGCCTAGGCGAGACCTAAAAAGCTCTTGATGCTTAAATTCCTTCTCCAGGAGTGATGAAGCTTCTTCAGCCTGGCTAGCGTTTAGTGGACTTCCAGTGGCTCTTAGAACTGTTAAGCTCATCGATACACCGTATATGTAACTCCATGGTTATTCCTTCTCTGATTGTCATTTGTTTTTCTCCTTTCCAGATGTTGTATGACTTGACGGCTATTTGTACAGTGCTATGATACCCGAATTGGGTCATGTTCGCGCTAGATAAAACTCCCAAAATAAAATAAATGAATAAAATAAACACCTACATCATATTGATCCATTATATTGACCTATCACCTCATCTACACCATTAAATACTTACCACCACTTTCAATAGTCTAGTATATCAAATAACTGGGAAATAACAATGTAGGGATATAAAACATGAATAATAAAATCAAAATGTTTTAAATAACAAAACATTTATTGACCTGAATAAATGTACTTATTATTAAACTTGCATTTAAATAATACAATATCTAAAGAATACACTCAATATTTTTGTGAATGGTGGTCTTAACCCATTTGTAATATAATCAGAATGCGAGGGCTCAAGAGGGGAGGGGCCTAAGGGGTTGGAGGTTATACCCCCATTCAGAATTTTTTTTTTTTAACAATTTTATTTATTTTACTTTAATTCTAATATATTCTCTTAAATGTACCACATTATGAGTTTTCAGATTAGGGCTCCCATTATTAATAATATAATGCAACATATTTCATTTATCAGATTGGACTTAAATATTTTTATTACTTTCATACTTTGTTGAGCATGGCATCTTTTGTTCATGAAATGTATTTTAAACGAGTTACTTATCATGGATTAGATTAGTATGAGGGTTACCATTAGGAGAAGGATTAGACTGACCACTAATACTAGTTTTAAGGGGCTTTATTTGCAAAGTACTTTATAAACCAAAGCATGGGCGATGTGGTTAAAATAATCTCTTTCTGGACGTTAATTCACAGAATAAGGATCAGTGAAATTGTACCTTCGACAATTGTGACTTACTATCAGGGATATGAAATACGTTGAAGAATTGGTATTTTAATTCAAAAGGGTAGTTGAGGTGATTGCAGGTCAATGTGCAGGGAGGGCTAAGATAGGGGGGTTGAAGTTATGATAGGTAGAAGTCAAGGTACTTGAGGTCGTGACACTACCCCGCCCTCTTCCCCGCTGCAAATGTTGGAATTCTCACACCGTCGCCTTCTTGGCCTCTCAGGTCTTTCACACACATTTCTTTGCCAGATAAACATCTCAGAGTGGAGGTTTACATAGAAGTCTCTTGTTTATATATTACTGAACAACATCCAAATCACAAAATAATTTAAAATATTATGCAAAATAATTAGTATTAAACTTTTATTTACACAAGTCTGCTACTAGATGTGCATCCAATACACATTCTAATGGCAAACACAAAGTGAACTTAAAATAAAGTTATTAAGAAACATTGACTCGGGTACAAAACACTAGGCCTTAAATTAAGCAAATTGTTGCAAGTTTTAATTAATGGAACGAGGCCTAGAAATGTGTCTCTGGCTGAAGTAGTAAGCATTTCTTGGCACAGATCCATGATGTTAAAACTATTCACTGTACATCTATTTACAAACTCTGTGCAAAACTCTAAAACATAAGAGAATTTGGGGAAATCTGAAATTTGTATAAGTGCTTTCTCAGAATAATGCTTTTTAGATATTGAGAGGAAATGTCCATGTATGTACATAGGTCACTTTGATCCCAGCACAAATGGTACAAAATGTGGGAAAACCCATTCGGATCACTGAAGCGCTTGCAAGGAGTAACCAAGCTTGCGTAATGCAGTTTCACTGCATAACTAAGAAAGTGAAACTGAAACGTCCACCAGAAAACCCATACGGCAACAACCACCAAAAACAGGCTTAGAGTAGATTTTAGTTGCTAGGCATTGTCACATTTCTACTTGCAAAACTTTAGATCGCGAAGTAGAGCCCAGTAAAAACGTAATATTTTATATAAGGTTTTAGAGAGACAGTTTAAGCACTGGGGACTCAGGGTCTTCAGTTGGATACATTAACGATGTATCATGACAGCCATAAAGGTAACAATGGGTTTCTCGATTTACGTTGTGTTTTTTGCAACCCTACTGAGCATTGACCTTGTAGGTCCAAAAGGCTCTGAGAGCAAAGGGCCTCCAATCACACATCATCTCGAGAAAGTAATTGGAAATCTCACACAGGCTTATTATTGAGAGAAGTCAAAGAACCAGGTTCAGCTAAGCCCTAACTGTGCACCTAGAGGGAACATGCATACAGGGCACCACACTGTGCCAGGGCTCGGGATGGCGCTCTGCCAGGGCTCAGGGTTTGCGCTCTGCCAGGGCTCAGGGTTTGCTCTGTGCCAAATATATTATCTCAAAACCATGACATGTGGAAGCAGTGAGTGTAAGTGAACCAAAGACATGAAGCTTGAAATGAGGTCGCGGTTCGAGGCAGCAGAACTCTAATTATGTGACTGTCAACTGGTTTTGTTATATACAAGATTTATGTAGTCAGCCTAAACTTAATGTAGATCAGTGCATAAATATAAATGTGGAGTTACTGGAAGTTACAATTTGTACAGCTTACATTTAAAATATTCCTGCAATAGCACTAAGAGTGCAGCTTTTCTCCGTTGTGAAGTCTTTGCTTAACGAAAGGTTGATTTCAATACTAAAGCTTCTTTACATTTATATTACTTTCCTCACTAGAGGCTATTTAGATAGCACGAACCTGCACTACTCTGCAGAAGCTTTTCCACACATTCAGCAGAGGCTCTGGGATTCTCTTCCCTGTGGACCCACAGTTGTGCGAGTGATTGCGCCGTCTGACCAAGGCTTTTCCCAGAACTTAAAAAAACAAGGACATTTTCTCCCTTGTGTCTTTTACTGTGATGTATGAGAGCACATTTAATCAAAATATATTCCCCTGATATGCATGGATATTATTTTATTTCTAATATTATACACTTTCTCTTGTATCCAAATTAAGCCCATGTGCACATGCAGGACATGAACAAAAATGTGTATTTTTAAACTTCATAAGTATTCCCACATTTTGTACATTTATAAGGGTTTCTATTGGTTGTTTAAAATACCTGGCACATCACCAAGGATGATGTGAACGTCACTCCATATTCTTTGTATGTCTCATTCTTGAGTTTACTTTCAGATATTTGTGAATTACTAGTAAGGAACACCTTCAAGATTTCTCAAAGATTTACTGCACACAGAAAGTCTCTCTCCTGTGAGGTGCCTGCAAAAACAAGAAATTCTGAACTCAAAGCCAAGTTCTTGTCAGAGTCACTACATGCCGTCTCTCCCCCCACGGTGGGTGCGCAGCCTCTCCCCCCACGGTGGGTATGCAGCCTCTCCCCCCACGGTGGGTATGCAGCCACTCCCCCCACGGTGGGTATGCAGCCTCCCCCCCCACAGTGGGTATGCAGCCTCCCCCCCACGGTGGGTATGCAGCCTCCCCCCCCATGGTGGGTATGCATCCTCTCCCCCCATGGTGGGTATGCAGCCTCTCCCCCCATGGTGGGTATGCAGCCTCTCCCCCCATGGTGGGTACGCAGCCTCTGACCCCCATGGTGGGTACGCAGCCTCTCCCCCCATGGTGGGTACGCAGCCTCTGACCCCCATGGTGGGTACGCAGCCTCTCCCCCCATGGTGGGTACGCAGCATCTCCCCCCATGGTGGGTACGCAGCCTCTCCCCCCATGGTGGGTACGCAGCCTCTCCCCCCATGGTGGGTACGCAGTGGTATGCAGCCTCTCCCCCCATGCTGGGTACGCAGCCTCTGACCCCCATGGTGGGTACGCAGCCTCTCCCCCCATGGTGGGTACGCAGCCTCTCCCCCCATGGTGGGTACGCAGCCTCTCCCCCCCATGGTGGGTATGCAGGCTCTGACCCCCATGGTGGGTATGCAGCCTCTGACCCCCATGGTGGGTATGCAGCCTCTGACCCCCATGGTGGGTATGCAGCCTCTGACCCCCATGGCGGGTATGCAGGCTCCCCCCCCATGGTGGGTATGCAGGCTCTCCCCCCATGGTGGGTATGCAGGCTCTCCCCCCATGGTGGGTATGCAGTCTCTCCCCCATGGTGGGTACGCAGTCTCTCCCCCCATGGTGGGTATGCAGTCTCTCCCCCATGGTGGGTATGCGGCCTCTGACCCCCATGGTGGGTATGCGGCCTCTGACCCCCATGGTGGGTATGCAGCCTCTCCCCCCATGGTGGGTATGCGGCTTCTGACCCCCATGGTGGGTATGCAGCCTCTCCCCCCCCCATGGTGGGTATGCAGCCTCTCCCCCCCCCATGGTGGGTATGCAGCCTCTGACCCCATGGTGGGTATGCAGCCTCTGACCCCCATGGCGGGTATGCAGGCTCTCCCCCCATGGTGGGTATGCAGGCTCTCCCCCCATGGTGGGTACGCAGTCTCTCCCCCATGGTGGGTACGCAGTCTCTCCCCCCATGGTGGGTATGCAGTCTCTCCCCCCATGGTGGGTATGCAGTCTCTCCCCCCATGGTGGGTATGCAGCCTCTCCCCCCATGGTGGGTATGCGGCCTCTGACCCCCATGGTGGGTACGCAGCCTCTCCCCCCCCATGGTGGGTATGCAGCCTCTGACCCCCATGGTGGGTATGCAGCCTCTCCCCCCATGGTGGGTATGCGGCCTCTGACCCCCATGGTGGGTATGCAGCCTCTCCCCCCCCATGGTGGGTACGCTAGTGCATAAGTAATATGCAGAAAGAGTAGACCCTTTACACACTTATTGCTTGTATTGGCCTCCTCTCCTCTGAAAGAGTTTAGTACATCACAAGCAGGCCCCTTAATGATGAAAAACACTCATGCATTTCATTTCTGCAGCCAGACACTAAGAAGACGGCCAACATCGGAAGCTTTTCACCCCTTCAATACATATAGTCTGTTATAACACTGGACAAGATGCCGATTGCTGCTGACGCTTTCACCAGTGCCTGCTTTGTAGCGGTCTTGAGCAAAGGAGTCAACTACTTTACAAAGAACTCTTCCACAGCCAGAGCTCTGATCCAGCTGCTCGCCCGTTGCATTCTTCAGAGGCCACAGACTACCCTAAGCCTGATGCCTGCGCTGCAAAGGTCCATTCTATTCCAGTCTTTCACAGCTTCACAGGTCATGGCTGTGCCCTGCGGAAACAATCCAAATATTGATTAGTGACAAACAGAAAATACAGGTTTTAAGTATGAAGTGCTTTATACATATTTTGTTTGTTTAATAATATACCAACGATCAATGGGTAGAGAACACTATCTTAGTTCATGTGTTAGAATAATGGAGGAAAAAAGATCATTTGTAGGCTGAATAACGGGTCCCCAGATTCCACTTATGATTTGGTTAGGGTTTGTGAATTCCAGGAATGATTCAGTAGGGGTACCCGAATTCCAGTGATGAATAAGTTCACAGACGTCAAGTGCTTAAGAACCACTGCCTTATTACATTTAGCAGTGATAACTTCAGTTGGGGAACAGATCGAGAAATACTTCTTCCAATCAAATGGATTGCAATGTAAAATCCTCGTTAATGGTGAAGTCAGATTTTAAGTTACAATTCTGAAAATGAGATTTTTATTGGCAAGTTGGCATTTTCCTGCCTAATCCAAATGTGCCTTTCTGCCAGTGTCCCGGGTTACTTGGCTGTGTATGGCTCTCCTGTGGAGTTTTCTGGATTCCTTCCAGACATGGGGACAAAAGGCCTTGGGTGTGGGATAGGGTGTTGCTCCCGATAGCGGGATATCCTGGGGAGTTGTACTCAGCTTAAAAGAGTAGCCTCATGGCTAGCCCAACCCCTTCCTGACTTCTAAGGGATGCCTGCCCTGCCACTGATGAATGCAGCTCACACTTAGACCTTCCTGCCCTTTGTTACCCTAGACAGTTTGGAGCCAATATGAGGGAAGGGAAAGATTAGATAAAGGAGGCATCCCCCACCAACAGGCTGGCATTGGGGGAAAAAATGGCACCTAAAGAACCTCTCATCAGAACAGTCCTGGACCTGTGGAAGATTCAGAAGAGGGACTGTCCTGCTGCCTGATGAAAAGAAACAGCCTTGCTGCATGAAGGAGGAAGATCGCACCTGCTTTCCTTAAACCCAGGCGTGACTCCAAGGGTCAATTGGCACGACCTCCTGCCGCAGCTACAGGGACACAATAAGCTTCCAGAGGCCTCCCTGCAATGCCCAGCTGACCAGCACCAACTGGTACTGCCTGAGCCCTGCTGCTGACCTCTTTCGGAGTGAGTCCTGATCCCCAAACAGTGGCCCCCGTCCTGGACCCTTGGAAGGCAAAAGAGAGTACTGTTCCTGAAGAAAATGTGAGAATACAGACGTTATGGTCTCCTCATGACGGCTAAGGGACCTCTTCGTGCCAAGACTAGACCGCCCGCGAAAACCGTCAATGCGAAGCTCCAGTGAGACATGCTCTTCGAGCCGAACAGCA
Organism: Calotriton arnoldi; assembly: GCA_963921515.1. Classification (NCBI taxonomy): domain Eukaryota; kingdom Metazoa; phylum Chordata; class Amphibia; order Caudata; family Salamandridae; genus Calotriton; species Calotriton arnoldi. The sequence continues at coordinate 159,932 of CAWUFW010019789.1, read as the reverse complement.
ACTGTACATGATTCCCACCAACACAAAGCTCCAGTGAGGCCTGCACTTTGAGCCGCCAGCGACAGCCCGCAACAACCGCCAACACAGGATCTGCTCTTCACACGACAGCCTGTGACAACAGCCAATGCAAATCTCCAGTGACGACCCGCTCTTTGCAGTACAACAGTGACCTTTCACGACACCCGACCTGCTCCTCTTGCCAACAAGATTCTCCTTGTGGCCCCTGCGGATGCTAACGGTAGCTCGTCGCTTGAACTTGAGGTGACCCACGCCCCACTGCGGTCGACCTAAATTTGTGAGTTTCCCCTGGTCCAGCATAACCAGATAACCACGATTGGCTTGTTCTGTTTTTTTGGCTCTATTTTCATCTAAAACTTGCAGAATTTGTAACTTTGGTTCTACTGATTTCATTTTTGTAGTCAATCTATTTAGTAAAATTTACTCTAGCTTTCTAAATTGATTTGGTATTTTTCTTGTTTTGTGTTTTTATAATAATGTTTGAGTGCTGCATATACACTTTACACATTGCTTCTAAGTTAAGGCTGAATGCTTTTGTGCCAAGCTACCAGAGGGTTAATAATAAGATTATTTAGTGACTTTTGTGGTTTGCCCTGACAAGGATTGTGTTTATTAACTGAGTGGGGCTCTCACCCCCTCAACTAATACCCAATTTCTTACACAGACCTTTAAGAAAATGCATCCCAACAGGTGATTTGAGTAAGGAGGGTTGGTCCAGTAAACGCAAAACGATGTGACCCTTGACACCACAGGCACACCTCGTGGGGATCTGTCACAAACATTTGTTTGTGACAAGACTTAAAAGCCGATTGCTTTAGGAGGTTACATTTCCTTTGAACACTGGAGAAATTTTTTTTTTTTTTTTTTTTTTTAAAAGGACTGGTCAACTGACAAGGAAAAAGAGAAGCTAGCTACAGTTCCTCATACGAAGGTGAGGAAAGAAAGCAACTGACATCACCATGCAAAGGTAGTGCTTAGATGTTACTCCGGAATCACTTCCGGGGTGTAAGGGAGTGGACGCGGAACAGCACGACCCCACCAGCTGGCATGCAGGAGCAATAATGAGAAAGATTTCAGGATCCAGATTGGCACCTGGCGAGATTTACAAGAAGAATCTGCAGTTCGCAGTATCCACCAGCACCATCAGTTCAATGCCTTATTTTCAGATTTCTAGATCCACATATGTAGCATGTATGCTGCACCAAGTGCCTCGTAAACATTTTAATTTAGTGGTTCAAGCAGTCGTCCTGGGGCAAGTCCTATGTTAAACAGATGTTGGTTTAGTAGCAGTCTGTACAAGACATAACTGAGATGTCTCACCTGAATGCTGTCATGTAAAGGGGGTATGATATCACCAGGTAAGAGATCCCACCATCAGACTGTGTGTTTGCATGTTGTAGAAAATAATGCTTACACGCTGGGTGAGCCTTATAATCCCTTTGGTGTCCACTACCTCAACTGCATTGTTAACCATATTAGCCCAGGTACTGACATCTCTTACAAAAGTTATTTCTGAGACCACTTTTAGAAGTGCAAGGCTAGACTGGAAAGGCCCTTTTAGAAGATGGAGTAGTTCCCCAAATACCTCTGTTGCATTAGATAGTTATACAGTGTATAAGTAAACTGATGAAGGCACAGGGTGACTTTATTGTGAAAAGGGGTCGTCATAGCATGAAAGATGTTACTGGGCCTGCCAGTGATTGCTGGCCACTTGATCTCAATGAGGTTAACCATGGCAAATGCACCCCCTCTTCTGGACTTACGGCTTTTTTTCTTTTTACCATTTTGTCCTTAATGTGTGCAGTTTATAAAGTATGGCAATAAGTTGTTTGTAAACACAAGATGACTTTTCAACCACTCACCCCCAGTCAAGAGATCTGGGTTTATTCCATCGTTCTTTTGCTCACTTCGCCACCCCAGTTTGGACCCAGCCATATGCAAATCAGTCTTGACCCTGTGCCTCATGGGAACATTCCAGCCTGAACTGCCAGGCCAGGTCTTCCCTAGACTGGAAACAAGCATCCTGGGACTGGTATCACCCCTCATCAGCCAGGCTATCTTGAATCCAGTGGTACAGCGAGCAAGGGACCCACGTCTGGACATACCCTTGGCCACTTAGGCCAAACATAGCAAACACAACAAGACGATGGACGGAGTGCTGAAACTTTTCAACCACTCAACCCCAGTTAAGAGATCTGGATTCCTTTGCTCACTATGCCAATATGTTGTTTGTAAACCAGGTTTCCTCAAGGACAAGAATATGACTGTTTTCTTCTGATAGCAGCTTTTGGACTTCAGAGGAGAGTTTCGCTGCTGTGATGGTGCTATACACCCTCGCCTGGAGTACAGAATGAACTATAAAATTATAGAATTCTATAAATCTCCAATCTTTAGTTATATATTCAAAAACGTTTTATTAGCACATAAAAAATATTGAACAATTGTATAACGTAAACAGTGCAGACTGTAAAATAAAGATAGATGTCTCAATATGATATGTACACAGCCAGAATATTATATGAACAGTCAACACGTGTTTCGTCTTTAGACAAGACTTCCTCAGGGCTTGAAGTATGAATAAGACTATATAGGTCAATGGAGCCCAGAAGGGACGATCAGAACGTAGTTGGGTGGTTTCAGTGCTGGCTGTATGGTCATTGCTGCATCTCTGTAATAGTTATGCCAATCCTCAAAGTTTCAGGTGTGGCTATTTATGTATTTCTATGCTTGAAGGAATCAGATCATCAACGTAATGGTTGTAACGTGGCATCAGTGGTGCTTGTCTGTGACCTTTCGCGTTCTAGTTTAACTAACGGGATTATGTGACTGTAAACTGTGTTGGGCCCCTTTTCCATTCAGTGATATCCCCATCTGACCACATTTCTGCAGTCACGATGCCACAGGGCACTTCGACATTTACCATAAGGAAAAGGTCTATCCATGCCAGGTACTCCCTTCACATGGCTATCCTGCTCGGTTCACTTTCTCTCTATACAGCTCACTGTACATATGTGACTGGTGGTTCATTCATGTGTAGATCAGGAGTACCAACAATAGGAATGAGTACGCTTGGTCTTACCTCCACAACCCCTTTTATTCAGAACCTTGGGACACTTCTCTCAGGAGCGAATCAAAGAAGTTGTGAAGATGTGCTGCAAGTGGCCTAGACTTTCACTCTGCCAATTTTCTCTCTAAAATGTCAGATAAGGGCAGAAAGAAAGTCCAACCTGATCTTAAGATACAATTCTGCTATTAATTAATTCTGATATTAATCAGCATAAAAAGAACCAAAGAACCGAAAAAAATGCTGGAGGGTCACTGCACAGCCAGTGAAGAGACGATGAGAGCGCATGGGAAGGAGGCATGTAAAAGCAGCACCTTGGCACTCCTCAGGAAGTTACATCCGTTCAGTAATGCTCTTTCTGGTAGAGAATCTATCTAGCCGCAGACTTCTTACCTTTTGAATATTCCCTAGGTGTCAGACTGGATCCAGCAGTACCTTTGTGCCGGAAGGTGACACCTTGCGCCTCTGCACTAATGCCGTTATGCTCCGGAAATGACGTGCACGGCCTATACAGGCGCTCCTCGAGCATTGACGTCAGTTGCTTTGGGGACTGTCTGCACCCTCGGACGCAGAGCCCCAAAAAGCAAATTGGTAGTGTGTGTGACGATTCCTAGACTTGGAATCTTATTAATGGATAGTGTCCAATCAAAAAACGGCAAAGATGGGAGGGTCGGGGGAGAATTTGCAGCTAGATAGAGCCTCTACCAGAAAGAGTGTTACCGAAAGTAAGTAACTTGTTCTTCTGATCGAGACATCTAGCCACAGATTCCTCAACTTATGAATAGATACCAAAGCAGGATCTATTTGGCGGTGGGTCTGTGGATAGACTCAAACTAGAAAGTCCTGCAGCACTGAGCGGTCAAAATACCCCTCTAAGCGAACCTGACTGTCCAGACAATAGTGCTCCGTGAACGAATGGAGGGACGCTCATGTAGCTACCTGGTATAAGTCTAGGACATGGACTCTGCGTGCTAACGCAGTGGTAAGAGGTTTGGCCTGGTAAAATGAGCATGTAGTCCATCTGAAGACTGCTTTTTAGCCAATGCGCAGCCGACCTTAATGCAGGGCACGATTCAGTGAGGGATGGTTCTCTTCTGCACTGCCTTGCGATTTTTTGCTCCAGAGAACCACCACAAAGAGCCGATCATCCACCTGGTGGGCTTTGGTACGATCAATGTGGAAGCTCAGCGCTCTCTGGGTTCCAAGCAATGGAGTCTCTCCTCTTACTCAGAGAGGTGAGAAGAGCATAGAACGCCGGAAGGGTGATGGTTTGAACAACATGGACCGGCATCACAACTTTCGGCAGGAAGGATGCCCGAGTCAGCCGAACCAGCTTCTCTGGGAAAAGGTAGTGCATGGTGCATTGACACAGAGCTTGAAGCTCACTCACTTACTGTGCTGAGGTTATAGCGATGAGGAACAAGGTCGTAAAGGTAAGAAGTCATAAGGGACAGCGGTTCAGCGGCTCTAACGGAGTGCACATCAGAAAAATAAGGACCAGATTATGGTCCCAATGGGGAATGGCAACGGGGGACGAGGGAAACATACCTGGAAGCCCTTTCAGAAATATCATAAAAACTTGTGACTTAAACAATGAAATCTAATCAGACAACCGTAAGATAACCCTTAATTTTGCCCAGAGTAATCAATCAATCAATCAAGCATTTGTATAGCGCGCTACTCACCCGGAGGGTCTCAAGGCGCTTGGGGGGGGGGGTCCGCTACTGTTCGAACAGCCAGGTCTTGAGTTGCTTCCTGAAGGAGAGGTGGTCTTGGGTAAGGCGGAGGTGGATGGGTAGGGAGTTCCACGTCTTGGCAGCCAGGTAGGAGAAGGATCTTCCTCCCGTTGTGGCTCTTCGGATGCGGGGGACGGCGGCGAGGGCGTGGTTGGTCGATCGTAGCTGGCGGGTGGGAGTGTAGAAGGTCAGACGGTCGTTGAGGTATCTGGGGCCTTGGTTGTGGAGAGCTTTGTGTGCGTGGGTGAGGAGTCGGAACGTGATTCTCTTGCTGACGGGGAGCCAGTGCAGGTCTCTCAGGTGTCCGGCGATGTGGCTGTGTCGGGGGATGTCCAGGATGAGTCGAGCTGAGGCGTTCTGGATGCGTTGGAGTCTTTTTTGAAGTTTGGCTGTGGTTCCGGCGTAGAGGGAGTTGCCGTAGTCCAGTCGGCTGGTGACGAGGGCCTGGGTGACCGTCTTCCTGGTTTCGGTGGGGATCCACCGGAAGATCTTGCGCAGCATGCGTAGGATGTTGAAGCAAGACGAGGAGACGGCGTTGACTTGTCGGGTCATTGAGAGGGAGGAGTCCAGGATGAAGCCCAGGTTGCGTGCGTGGTCCGTTGGTTTGGGTGCGTTGCCCAGGGCAGGGGGCCACCAGGAGTCGTCCCAGGCGGAGGGTGATGATCCTAGGATGAGGACTTCCGTCTTATCTGAGTTCAGTTTCAGGCGGCTGTTCCTCATCCACTCGGCTACGTCCTTCATCCCTTCATGTAGGTTGGTTCTGGCGGTTGTGGGGTCGTTGGTGAGGGAGAGGATCAGCTGGGTGTCGTCGGCGTAGGAGATGATGTTGAGGTTGTGTTGGCGTGCGATGGCTGCGAGGGGGCTCATGTAGACGTTGAAGAGGGTGGGGCTGAGTGATGATCCTTGTGGTACGCCGCAGATGACTTCGGTGGCCTCGGAACTGAACGGGGGGAGGCGGACTCTCTGGGTTCTTCCGGCGAGGAAGGAGATGATCCACTCCAGTGCCTTCTCTTGGATTCCGACGTTGTTCAGGCGTTGCACTAGGGTGCGGTGGCAGACTGTGTCGAACGCTGCGGAGAGGTCCAGGAGAATGAGGGCCGCTGTTTCCCCGTTGTCGAGCAGGGCTCGGATGTCGTCGGTGGCTGCGATGAGGGCGGTCTCGGTGCTGTGGTTGGCCCGGAAGCCGGACTGCGAGTGGTCGAGGGATCCATTCGTCTCGAGGAAGGCGGCCAGTTGTCTGTTGACGGTCTTCTCGATGACTTTGGCAGGAAAAGGAAGGAGCGAGATGGGGCGGTAGTTTTTGAGGTCGGTGGGATCCGCTGACGGTTTCTTCAGTAGGGCGCTGAGTTCGGCGTGCTTCCAGCTCTCTGGGAAGGTGGCGGTGTCGAGGGAGGTGTTGATGATGTCCCGGAGGTGGGGTGCGATGACGGCGTCGGCCTTGTTGAAGACGTGGTGAGGGCAGGGGTCGGTTGGTGATCCGGAGTGGATGGAGTTCATCGTGCGGATAGTGTCTTCGGTGTTGATCGGGGTCCAGGCTCGGAGGGTGGAGGTGGGGGACGTTGGAACGGTCGTAGGGTACGTCGGCTGTGTGCTGAAACTGTTGTGTATGTCTGCGATCTTGCTGTGGAAGAACGAGGCGAGCGAGTTGCAGAGGTCTTGCGAGGGAGTGATGTCGTTGTTTCCGGCGCTGGGGTTCGAGAGTTCTTTGACGATGATGAAGAGTTCCTTGCTGTTGTGGGCGTTGTTGTCCAGTCGTTCCTTGAATGCGGTTTTCTTGGTGGTGTGGATCAGCTGGTGGTGTTTTCGGGTGGCGTGCTTGAGGGTGGTCATGTTGTCTGCAGTCTGGTCTCTGCGCCATGCTTTCTCGAGGGCCCGGCAGTTCTTCTTGGATTTCTTGAGTTCGTCGGTGAACCAGGATGCTTTCTTGTTGCCGGGTCTGACTGGGGGGTCTTCAATGGGGCGAGGTCGTCTGCGCAGTTGGTGATCCATCTTGTGAGGTTGCTGGCGGATTGGTTGGGGTTCGTTGAGCTGGCGGGAGGGTTCTGGCTCAGGGATGTGGTGAGTTGGTCGGTGGTGATCTTGTTCCAGCTTCTGCGCGGAAACTGTTGCGGGTGGTGGTGCGTGGTGATCCTGCTGAAGCTGAAGTGGACGCAGCTGTGGTCTGTCCAGTGGAGTCCGGTGGTGTGGCTGAAGGAGATGTCCTTGCTGGAGGAGAAGACGGGGTCAAGCGTGTGGCCGGCGTGGTGTGTGGGGGTGGTCACCAGTTGCTTGAGTCCGAGGTTGGCGAGGTTGTCCAGCAGGGTGGTGGTGTTGCGATCGTTGTTGTTCTCTAGGTGGAAGTTGAGGTCCCCAAGGAGGATGTAGTCAGCCGAGGGGAGGGCGTGCGGGCTGATGAGGTCGGCGATGTCTTCGCTGAATTGTGTGCGTGGTCCTGGGGGTCTGTAGATGAGGGTGCCTCTGAGGGTGGTCTTGGGGTCGGTGTGTATCTGGAAGTGCAGGTGTTCGCCGGCTGTGAAGGTGTCGTCGGAGTTGGTCGTGATGCGGATGGTGTTCTTGTGGACGATGGCGATGCCTCCTCCGGTCTGGTTGGCGCGGTCCCTTCGGGTGATCTTGTATCCGTCCGGGATGGCGATGGCGATGTCGGGCGCTGAGGAGGCGTTCATCCATGTTTCCGTGAGGAAAGCGACGTCTGGTGATGTGGAGTCGAGCAGGTTCCAAAGTTCCACGGCGTGTCTGTGGACGGAGCGGGTGTTGAGCAGGATGCACTTCAGGTGGTTGCTGCTGGTGCTCGGCTTGGCGGGTGCGGTGCAGGTCCGGAGGCAGGAGAACTTGCAGGATTGGCAGCCGAAGGGTCCGTGGGTGCGACCTGGGGTGGCACGGTGGCAGCCGGGGATACGGCCGGTGTTGAGTGCGTTGAGGGTGGCGGTGTCGTAAGTCCGGTGGGTGGGTTGGCTGCTGCGGGGGCCAGGGGGTTTGGCGCTGGGCGCGGTCCAGGCACGGACGGGCGCAGACGGGCTTGCCTTAGGCGCGCCTTCGGCGCGCGCAGCGGCCGCCATTTATGGGGAGGTGGGAGGGAGGAGCAGCTGGGAGGCGGGAGGCAGGGTCAGCGAATGGGCAGACAGGGGGGCGGGGCCGCAGGGGACGCAGCGGCGGGAATGGCGAGAGGCAGCAGGGGCACAAAAGGAAAAATGGGGAGAGAAAACGGACACAAATACGGGCACAATGTAAATGGGGCAGCGAGGGGTACAGAAGGGAAAATGGGGAGAGAAAAGCAGACAAATACGGGCACAATGCAAATGGGGCAGCGAGGGGTACAGAAGGGAAAATGGGGAGAGAAAAGCAGACACAAATACGGGCACAATGCAAATGGGGCAGCGAGGGGCACAGAAGGGAAAATGGGGAGAGAAAAGCAGACACAAATACGGGCACAATGCAAATGGGGCAGCGAGGGGCACAGAAGGGAAAATGGGGAGAGAAAAGCAGACACAAATACGGGCACAATGCAAATGGGGCAGCGAGGGGCACAGAAGGGAAAATGGGGAGAGAAAAGCAGACACAAATACGGGCACAATGCAAATGGGGCAGCGAGGGGCACAGAAGGGAAAATGGGGAGAGAAAAGCAGACACAAATACGGGCACAATGCAAATGGGGCAGCGAGGGGCACAGAAGGGAAAATGGGGAGAGAAAAGCAGACACAAATACGGGCACAATGCAAATGGGGCAGCGAGGGGCACAGAAGGGAAAATGGGGAGAGAAAGGCAGACACAAATACGGGCACAATGCAAATGGGGCAGCGAGGGGTACAGAAGGGAAAATGGGGAGAGAAAAGCAGACACAAATACGGGCACAATGCAAATGGGGCAGCGAGGGGTACAGAAGGAAAAGGGGAGACAAGCAAGAAATGCGGGCACCGAGGCCACAAGCGGAACGGCGATCTTACCAGCAGCAGCAGCGGGCGGCCAACACAGGCGGAGCTGTGTGGTGGGGGAGCGACCTACCTGGCAAGGTCAAGGGTCGCTCTCCTCACGCGCGCAGCGGCCGCCATTTATGGGGAGGTGGGAGGGAGGAGCAGCTGGGAGGCGGGAGGCAGGGTCAGCGAATGGGCAGACAGGGGGCGGGGCCGCAGGGACGCAGCGGCGGGAATGGCGAGAGGCAGCGGGGGCACAAAAGGAAAAATGGGGAGAGAAAACGGACACAAATACGGGCACAATGTAAATGGGGCAGCGAGGGGTACAGAAGGGAAAATGGGGAGAGAAAAGCAGACACAAATACGGGCACAATGCAAATGGGGCAGCGAGGGGTACAGAAGGGAAAATGGGGAGAGAAAAGCAGACACAAATACGGTCACAATGCAAATGGGGCAGCGAGGGGCTCAGAAGGGAAAATGGGGAGAGAAAAGCAGACACAAATACGGGCACAATGCAAATGGGGCAGCGAGGGGCACAGAAGGGAAAATGGGGAGAGAAAAGCAGACACAAATACGGGCACAATCCAAATGGGGCAGCGAGGGGCACAGAAGGGAAAATGGGGAGAGAAAAGCAGACACAAATACGGGCACAATGCAAATGGGGCAGCGAGGGGCACAGAAGGGAAAATGGGGAGTGAAAAGCAGACACAAATACGGGCACAATGCAAATGGGGCAGCGAGGGGCACAGAAGGGAAAATGGGGAGAGAAAAGCAGACACAAATACGGGCACAATGCAAATGGGGCAGCGAGGGGCACAGAAGGGAAAATGGGGAGAGAAAAGCAGACACAAATACGGGCACAATGCAAATGGGGCAGCGAGGGGTACAGAAGGGAAAATGGGGAGAGAAAAGCAGACACAAATACGGGCACAATGCAAATGGGGCAGCGAGGGGTACAGAAGGAAAAGGGGAGACAAGCAAGAAATGCGGGCACCGAGGCCACAAGCGGAACGGCGATCTTACCAGCAGCAGCAGCGGGCGGCCAACACAGGCGGAGCTGTGTGGTGGGGGAGCGACCTACCTGGCAAGGTCAAGGGTCGTAAGACGTTGCCGGGTGAGGGACAGAACAAATAACAGAACATAAGTCAATTTGGCCTAGTGGGGTTCAATCTGGTGTGTGCTGCAACAAGCAACAAATCTGTCCCAACAACAGGCATATGCAGTTGTCTTTGAGGGATGCCGGACTGCCAACATGACATCAACCACCTCAGGAAGAAGGTCGAAAGTTTTAACCTGTTACCATTCAATCACCAAGGATGTGTTTCTTTTTAGATATACCTGAAGACTTGTAGAGTGACAAAGATCAGCCTCTAAAGGGAACAGGAACGAGATCGGAAATGAACCTTGGATGTGGATCGAGACTTGCAGTGGCCCTGACTGAGAGTCCTCTTATGCTTGGCGACAGTTTCGCCTCGCGTTCCCTAATGGCTTTAGGGTTCATCTACAAAATTTGTGCAGGTCTTGGAGTTGTGGCTCGACCCTAGGCACCATAAGAATACCTGGTGAGGGTCTGTCACGGACATTTGTTTGCGATAATCCCTATCCGGCTAGACGCCTGTTGTTTCTGGGGATGACATCCCTTGCACTCTGGAAGATTCTGAGGTGCAATATCTCTGAGAGACATGAAGGGAGCTCCAAATCTGCATCTGGTGGTGTGGAGAGAAAAAAACGACATCAACGCGCTGGAGTGGTATCTATTTAGGCCCGCACATCATGCGAAGCCACAAGGCGCCACCCTCCGGGGCGCACATCTATTTGCTGAAAAAGTTACCGGATCCAGTCTGATGCCTGGGGAATATTCAAAAGATGAGGAATCTGCAGCTATAAGTCTCTATCAGAAGAGTATTACCTGTTTGGCCTTCAGGAAGGGCTTAGGGCCTGAATCCCATCATTCCTCACAGGGCACCCCCAAAGAAACTGCCTCCATCCCTTCACCTCACAACCCAATTGTACCATATGCGGCGTCCCTCAAGGGTTGTCTCTCAGTCCAACCCTCTTCAACATCTACATGACGCCACTAACAGACATCGTCAGTACCCATGACCTCAACATCATCTCCTATGCCGACACCCAGCTCGTCCTCTCGCTCTCAGAGGACCCCACTACCACGAAGTCAAAGTTCTACAACTGCACGAAGAACGTCTCAGCCTGGATGAAAGACAACTGTCTGAAGCTCAACACAGACAAGACTGAAGTGCTGCTCTTCGGCAGCCACACCGCCATCTGCAACGACTCCTGGTGGCCCGCGGAACTCAGACCCACCCTCACACCGAAAGACCATGCCCGCAACCTTGGTAATATCCTGGACAGCAAACTCTCCATGAAATGAAAGGTCAATGCAGTCTCCTCAGTCTGCTTCCACACTCTCCGCATGCTCTGCAGAATCTTCAAATGGCTCCTCATCAACACCAGAAAAACAGTGACGCAGGTCCTCAACATCAGCCTTCTGGACTACGGCAACACACTTTATGCAGGCACCACCAGCGAACTAATGAGAAGACTTCAGACGATACACAGCGCAGCAGCCAGACTGATCCTCAACCTGCCCAAAAGAACCCACATCAGCCAGCACCAGGGAGACCTCCACTGGCTTCCCATCCAGGAAAAATGGCTCTTCAAACTCCTGACCCATGCCTACTAAGCCCTTCACGACCAAGGACCTGCATACATTTATCACCGCTCCGCCCACCTGGCCCTTGCACAGACACCACGCATCCACCGCTGCAGCATTGCAGGATGCTCCTTCTCCCCTCTCGCTGCCAAGTCTTCGAACGCCCTCCCCCTACACCTCCGAACACCACCCTCACTGACAGACTTCAGGAAGAAGCTCCAGACCGGTCTCTTTAACTGAAACCCGCAGCCCAGCACCTGGATACCCTCACGGGTGATATAGTGCAGCTTACAAATACAGGATGATTGATTGATTGAATCCCTGTTCCACCGCCACCACAGCAAGCACATACAAAGTAAAATCCCATCTTCTTCCTAGTCCAGGACCCACTGTACCCCATCCCCACATTCACGCCTAGACCAAACACACACTCACTCACATCGCATCGTTACAGCCTCATACACATCCCACTAATCACAACACATGTTAACTACTGAATACGTTTCATCACACGTTTCATCTCATGCTCACCAACACACGCTCTCCATGCTTCTGACACTGCAGAGCTAATCACCGATCACAGAAATACGGCTCAACTCCACATCGTCTCACATCATAGATGTCCTTGTTCCCACCGGCTACAGCATCCAGTGAGCGCACTCATAAAAACGAACCTGGTCTCACTGTTATTCATAAGTCCACCTCGTCCTGCACCGCAGGCAACCAACTAACGCACACCTCCACACAGCCTTTCACACGCTACTTCTCACTTAATGCAACTCGGTCTCCCACCCTCCACCTCATCAATAGCATCGATAGGCTAGATTCATGAAAGACTTCATTCATGAATTTTCAGGCCTCGGCACAACGGTATGGCATGCCTACACCACCATCCTTGGTGGCTTCGCCCACCCAGAAAACGCGAACATGAAAAAAGTCTCACTCCTAAACCTCATCAACACACTCCACATGGCACAGCATGCTACCCAAACAACATACCCCAAACGCCTCAACATCCTCTTATCAAAATCAACGGCCAACCAATGCAAACCCTGTAGGAGAGTAGGATCTGCTTCACATGGGTACCCCCACTTTTTGCTGATGCTTCACTGTTTTTCGACTTTAGTCTGGCTGGGGCCCTGCTAATCAGAACCCCAGCCTAGCTGCTTCCTCTCTAAAATGGTTTCCATGTACCTTAGGTACCTCTTTGATTGGAATCTGGAGTGCCCTTATAAGTCCCTAGTATATGGTATACTATGTACCCAGGGCATAGGTACCCCAGAGGCCTACCAGGGGCTGAAGCATGTATTATGCCACCCCTGGAAGGCCAGCCAAAATGACACCACAGGTCTGCTACTGCAGCCTGGGTAAGGTGGTGCATGCACCCCTTACTGTGATATAGGCTACCTATATCACTACCATTGCACACACATCTAAACCTACAAGTCACTCCTATGGCAGGCCTTTACAATCCTGAAGGCAGAGTGCTTGGTTTTTATGTGAGAGGGTGCCCCTGCATGAGCAGAGCCCCTCTGCAGCGTTCGGAGTCCCTCCTCTGATGCTGTTTGTGGTACAGCCTGACCATATACTCTTAAGTGCATTATATCCTTGCGGTACAATGCTAACTTTGGACTGGCTGCACCAAAACATGTCGTGTTTGGTGTCAAACATCTTGGAATACTACCCCCCCCGCCAGTCCTGGCGGCGGGGGTAGCATTCCACCCTTCTAGAGGGAGAGACATGTACCCACCGGCCTACCCGGTAACTTCTTTCCAGAGCCCTGGCATCACAAAATGGATGCCGCTGCCACAGACACGGGTCTGGCCTCCTGCTGCTGACTGACAGGAAACCTATTGTCCAGGCCTCCCCTGCCGGAGTTTCAAAGGGAGGTGTAACCACCTCCCCAGACAGGATAGTGTGTATTGGGGCTGGGCGGGAGCACTCTCTGGTGCTTTGAAGTCCTGCACTGGGGGCACACTTGGTGTCCCTGTGCATATGCCAGTTCAAACCGGTTGCAGGGGCTACCTGCCCCTGCTCTGGCGCGAAACTGGACAAAGGGAATGGGTGTAACCACCCCTCTTCCCTGACCCTCCCATAGGTGGGTCCCCAGAGTATGACCAACCCCCTAACTTAGTATAAGTATGGGACCCCAGTCCTTAGGACTTTAGATATCCCTGGACGAAACTCTGATGCCGAATCCTGGACCTTCGACGCTCTACTTCAAGATTAGAGGACTGAAGAATCTCCCTTGGGGTCAAGGAGTGACTCCCCTGCTTGGCAGGCACCTAAGAAGCAATTGTCCGGTCTGCATCGCTGAAGCTCCCGCCGGACGCCGAAGTCTTTGCAACACCAGAGGTGGATTTCCAGACTTCCCCGAGGCTGCCCTGAGTCCCCAGCGAAGCTGAGGCCCGTAGCTGTCGTGGGTAACGTGGAACCGTGACCCCTGGACACCGAGAACTTTTGCAAGTGCATCCTCTTCCTGGTCTCCCACGAAGTTGTGCTTTGGGCTCCGAGTAGCCCCCGCCTCCAGCACCGACTGCACCGAAGATCACTGGCCTCCACTCCACGAGTGTCCTGTGAGCCAGCTCCAAGTGCGTCCACTCGAGGCTCCTTCGCGGTCGCTAGTCCGTTGGCTAGAGGGCCCTCCCGAAGGCAACTCTTCTTCTGCTTGGGCTTTCCTGGTTGCTCCAGACGTGCCCTGACTTACCCTCGCTGGGTGAGTCCCCCAGACCTTGCTGGTCTGCATCAACGTCCTTTCTTTGTTTCCCCGTGACTTGCCGTTGCCAAGGCTTGTTGGGTCCAATCCGGTCGCCGACACCTCAGCAATCGACAGACGTCGTGGGACAGCTCGAATCCAGCTCCTGGTCGTCGTCGACGCCTCCTGGACCTTGTGGCTGAAGAGTCAAGACGACCGTCAACCTACCTGAAGCACCCGACATCGGTGGGCATCTGCTCATCGCCTTCCTGGTCACTGGCTAGTGACCCAGACTCTGTCCCCTCTGCTTTCAGGTTCTTCAGATCTTCGATCCACCCTTGGATCCACCCGGACACTTTCGACTTGGTCGCCAGCAGCCTGCTGCAGCAGATCGCCATTGAAAAAGACGACGAAACCCGACGACAAAAGACACCTATGCACCCGGCTTCCCTGGGTGAGGTAACTCGAGTACTCCGGTGCTCCCATGGGTATTGACTCTAGAACTGCCTAGTTCTAAAGGGATTTGCTCCGAGTCCTCCTCTAAGTGTCCTTTCCTTTTAAAAATCCAACCGCGACTTTCCCCATAGAAGTTAACGGTGGCTCGCGGCTGTGTTCTCACACTGCACGCGTCCCCCATGGGTCCCCTGTGTCACTACCTTGGGTGGTTCCTTGGGGTCCAAGCACTTCCACAGGCTCTAGGCCTTGTGTCTAGCTCAGTCGTGGTTCTTATACCACTTTTTTGGTATATGGTTTGGTATGCCCCTAGGGCTCAAACGTGTATTTGTGCTAATACTGTTGATAACTGACTTGTAACTTATGTACTTCGAACTCTAGCCTCATAAAGAGACTAGAGGGGTGTGTTTAAGACTAAATACATATATTTTATATATATACCTGGTGTGGTCCTCTTTCCTTTGGTCACTCAAGAGATTATAGACTGGTAAAACAAGCTGCTTTACATTCCTTCAAGACTTAGCCTGAAGGCTGCTCTCCATAGCTACCACTAGTATAGCTTTCAATAAAGGTTGTCTTTAACCTATCTCCAATAAGGGGTTGTTTGGACTGGTGCAAGGTGCCCACTATAATTAGTGGACAGCATATACCAGGCCAACTTCTCACAAACCCATCTCTCTGCATACAACAAACACGCAAAATTCAACCCAAAAAAATAACAAAATATTTTCAGATCTTTCAAGAATTCTTCAAAGATCTCATTTATTGCTGCCCTTCTTATATCATCACCCATCTAAATGACTTTGACACATTTCTCGAAATCATGTGGACGCCCACAGTCCAACTAAAAGAAATAAGTCAAGCTAAACTCTTGAGCACCGTGGTACTCCAGAGATCCTGCCAACAACAAACACTCCATCCACCAAAGGAAAAGAGAAACAAAACTCCCCGTGACCTCATGCTACTGATGTCCCTGTGTGTAACATGCATAAAACTATCAGCCAAGAATTAAACCAACACCTCAACGAAGCTGCTAACAGAAATAAATCACTCTTCATGACAATCAGTAGTAATGTAACACGTGGCTTAGCCCAATATGGTGATCAGGAACCGATGGTAGTTAAACTGATGCGGACAAACAGCATTTCACTGTAGACTTATTTAAATCAGAATTTCAACAATATGCATGAAAAATGTATCCAACAAAAAAAACAAATCATCAGAACATACCAATTTGTTATTGGTTGGTGGGACATTATGGTTGGATGATGTATTCCTTTTGTTGGGTGAATTTGTTATCCATTGTTTAAATTATGATTTCAGTCAGTCAACTGTTTATGATTTAAATAAGTGTGGAGTGAACCATTGTTTCCTGTAACACTTCGAGCAAATCAAGAACTGACCAATCCCCTCCCTGATCCTCTTCTGCCACTCCCCACGGACATGTGCACTTTCATCAACCTCTCCTTTCATGAAAAAAAACAGAATATCCAACAGCACATGGACAATGACAAGCCTGCTCCTGCTCTGACGCCCACACCTCTGCACTGCAGACATCCTTCAAATCCATCTCTTACATACCCCACCAGCATTCTCAATTCTCTCAAAGCCACAATCTATGAAGACATCTTACCCTCGTCCTTCATCAAAGCCCTCTCTGGGGAAGATGTTTTATGCCTTTTCACCATCGTCACTGCCTCCCTCACTCACTGCATCTTCACTGAACCTCTCAAGATAAGCTAGAACCACCCAGTCTTAAAGAAACGTACACTGGACCTTGGTGACCTTGCCAACTATCGCCCAATCACTCCCCAACCATTAATCAGCAAGATTATTGATAAAGTAGCCAACACATAATTTTAAGAACATATCAGTGCCAACAATCTCCTGCATGACTACCAATCCGGCTTCAGATCACGCTGCACCATGGAGAGATCTACCTTATAAATTACAGAAGACCCCTTGACCACAGATAAAGCTGACCCATGGGTCTGGATACTGAAGGACATCTCAGATGCCTCTGACAAAGTCAACCAACACAACCTCATCCACACCTTGAATTTCTGAATGGGATTTACTGGCAAAGTGCTCCACTGGTTCTCCTCCTACCTATTCAACTAACACCAGTATGTTCACATGGTACCTACAGGTCCCAAAAGGTCCCAATCATCTGCAAAGTCCTCCTGTGGTCCATCTAGACTCTTGTGATCTTAAACCCCTACATGGAGCCACCCCCTTTGAAGTTTCCTCACCAACAACAGCTTCGACATTTACCAACACGTCAGCCACAAACAACTGTATTTGCCAAACTCCTCTGATCCAGGAATCCAACACAAGACGCACGGTCTGCATCGCATCCAGACCTAATTGTTCATCAACTGCCTGAAGTTTAACCCCCAACAAAACAGACTTCCTGATACTTACTAAGAACATCAAGCAAAACGTTATCCAAACTTAGCTCACCCACAGAAACCTTGAGTCAGTTGAACCCCAACTTTCACCCAATCCCTCCCTTTCTCTCTGGACTCCAAACTCCTCCTCAATGAACATATCATCAAGAAAATCAAGATGGCTTGGAACCAGATCTCTCTACTAAAGAATGAGGAAGCATCTCTGAGTAATGGAGATCAGAACTGCTGCTCAAGGGCTCCATCTCACATCTGGGTGGTGGCAATGCCCTCCTCCACTGCCTCCGATATTCCACACTAGCCCCCCCACCCCGTAAGGCCATCCGACACTGATTACATGTCTCATCAAGTGACTGAAGAAATGTAACCACATCATCCACACACTAACAGAACTCCGATGGCCCTTCTTGCCAGCCCGCACCATCTTCAAAACTAGCTGCATCATCTACAAAGCCATCACAACCAGTACTATTGCCTACCTGAATAACACCCTCACCACGTCTGGTGGCTAGGGGAACACCTGCACCCAGAATACCATCATACTGGAGACAAACCAGTGCAATAAAAAGAAAGAATAAGGCCATAGGCCTTCTCCACCTATGCACCCAGAATCCGGAACATCTCCGTATCCATCAGGACCGCCCCAACACTGCTCCAATTTGGAAAAAGGCTGAAGCACAGCTCTTTGAAGAACACAACATCACGACAGCAGGAGAGTGGATGGTTATTTGTGGTGGACAACTGTCCACCTCAAAGGAGAAGGCCACCACCTGATGATGTCACACAAATTAAATTAAATAACCCTGCGCTCAATCCCTGGTAACGTGACACGAAGAAGTCAGGGTTTCATCAAAGTCAATGTGTAAAGTATATAAGCAGCACATACACACCAGAAAAAGTCACACAAAACACAATATAATTCCACAACCAATTTTATGATAAAATGAGACCGTAAGAAAGATTTAAGTGAAAAGAGAGCCAAAACGAACAAAGCACCAATGACAGTCTATGGAAGTGGTAGACCAGGACCCAGGCATGAACTGTGACTGACCGTGATGGAGCGAGCCCTGGTCAGATACATGTGGATTGGTTCTAGTGAAAGCATAGAAGTCAAAACGTTCAAAAACATTTTTAAGTCCTAATGCAGAAAGAGACTTTGTCAGTTTCTGAGAACAAAAATCCTCCTTGAGCAGGCTGCAGCTGAAATTGTAAGCGCCACTGTAGCACCAAAGGCTAGATTCTTGGAGGGGCTTGGGGCCATTTGAGCCCCAGAGTTTTGAAGGATTCTCACTGAATGCAGAATGGGATGAAATAGGTGCAGAGAGGCTTGACTGGGACGAAAATGAAATTCAATTCGATGCCATGGAATTGGCAGCTGGA
Source organism: Calotriton arnoldi (assembly GCA_963921515.1). Lineage (NCBI taxonomy): Eukaryota > Metazoa > Chordata > Amphibia > Caudata > Salamandridae > Calotriton > Calotriton arnoldi. Next base: position 141,599 of record CAWUFW010019789.1, on the reverse strand, counting down.
GGCTTTTTCAGGCATGTACCCTTGAATCTCTGGAGGAAACGTTTTTCAACGTTTCCAAACTTTCTTCTGGTGCCCAAACAACCACACGAGAACACTCTAAGGTCGCCAGGACCTCAGGTGAGGACACTTAGGGACGTTCAGGTTGTGAGGCAGAGGTCAACAGCAAAACTCCAGCTCAGGTCCAGCTGCCACTGATCCTGCTGAACACTTTCAGGATAAGGATTATTGCACAAAGAACCAAGGCAGAGCTGCCAAATTGCGAATGCACATTCACCCACTTCGTCCGTCGGAGAGTAATTTACAGTTACTTAGTATATTTTGGTGCTCTCCAAGCATTAAGCCTCCCTCCGCCTTTAGGAGACCAAACTGACTCTCCAAGGAGAAAAAATCCCCTTTGAGGTCCCCAAATGTGTTACACAAATGCCGAGGCACATCCAAAGTCAGTCCAAGTCTGTAAAGTAGGCCTTCGCCATCATCATGAAAAGAGGAAGTCCAAGTCTGTAAAGTAGGCCTTCGCCATCATCATGAAAAGAGGAAGTCCAAGTCTGTAAAGTAGGCCTTCGCCATCATCATGAAAAGAGGACGTCCAAGTCTGTAAAGTAGGCCTTCGCCATCATCATGAAAAGAGGACGTCCAAGTCTGTAAAGTAGGCCTTCGCCATCATCATGAAAGAGGACGTCCAAGTCTGTAAAGTAGGCCTTCGCCATCATCATGAAAGAGGAAGTCCAAGTCTGTAAAGTAGTCCTTCGCCATCATCATGAAAGAGGAAGTCCAAGTCTGTAAAGTAGGCCTTCGCCATCATCATGAAGAGAGGAAGTCCAAGTCTGTAAAGTAGGCCTTCGCCATCATCCAAGACTTCCTCTTTTCATGATGATGATGACGAAGGCTCTACTTTACAGACTTGGACTTCCTCTTTTCATGATGATGGCGAAGGCCTACTTTACAGACTTGGACTTCCTCTTTCATGATGATGGCGAAGGCCTACTTTACAGACTTGGACTGTCCTCTTTTCATGATGATGGCGAAGGCCTACTTTACAGACTTGGACTTCCTCTTTTCATGATGATGGCGAAGGCCTACTTTACAGACTTGGACTTCCTCTTTTCATGATGATGGCGAAGGCCTACTTTACAGACTTGGACTTCCTCTTTTCATGATGATGGCGAAGGCCTACTTTACAGACTTGGACTTCCTCTTTTCATGATGATGGCGAAGGCCTACTTTACAGACTTGGACGTCCTCTTTTCATGATGATGGCGAAGGCCTACTTTACAGACTTGGACGTCCTCTTTTCATGATGATGGCGAAGGCCTACTTTACAGACTTGGACGTCCTCTTTTCATGATGATGGCGAAGGCCTACTTTACAGACTTGGACTTCCTCTTTTCATGATGATGGCGAAGGCCTACTTTACAGACTTGGACGTCCTCTTTTCATGATGATGGCGAAGGCCTACTTTACAGACTTGGACTTCCTCTTTTCATGATGATGGCGAAGGCCTACTTTACAGACTTGGACTTCCTCTTTTCATGATGATGGCGAAGGCCTACTTTACAGACTTGGACTTCCTCTTTTCATGATGATGGCGAAGGCCTACTTTACAGACTTGGACGTCCTCTTTTTCATGATGATGGCGAAGGCCTACTTTACAGACTTGGACTTCCTCTTTTCATGATGATGGCGAAGGCCTACTTTACAGACTTTGACTTCCTCTTTTCATGATGATGGCGAAGGCCTACTTTACAGACTTGGACTTCTCTTTTCATGATGATGGCGAAGGCCTACTTTACGGACTTGGACTTCCTCTTTTCATGATGATGGCGAAGGCCTACTTTACAGACTTGGACTTCCTCTTTTCATGATGATGGCGAAGGCCTACTTTACAGACTTGGACTTCCTCTTTTCATGATGATGGCGAAGGCCTACTTTACAGACTTGGACTTCCTCTTTTCATGATGATGGCGAAGGCCTACTTTACAGACTTGGACTTCCTCTTTTCATGATGATGGCGAAGGCCTACTTTACAGACTTGGACTTCCTCTTTTCATGATGATGGCGAAGGCCTACTTTACAGACTTGGACTGACTTTGGATGTGCCTTGGCATTTGTGTAACACTTTCAGGATAAGGCTTCCAGTAGCTTGTTGAGCCCTGTATCCACACAGGTCATCCAACCGATCCGTGGAATACATTTTCTTTGTTTTGGTTACAAGAAGGAGTAAGTCCACTCTTTACGGGCCCCTCTCAGGGAATAGACAGCAATCCTCTTCTCATACTACGCAGGTCCAGATAGCTTTCCGAGGGCTTCTGGGTGCGGTCCAGTTTATAGGTTCCACCAGCATGAGAGTGGGGAAGAATCCGCTGCATTCACGAACCAATGGGGTCAAAGTTCTCGGGGACAACACTACTCACTTTTTTAGCAGTTTCTGTTTCCCTAACTCCAAACAATTCCACAACGACCCTCACAATCAAAATCAAAAATGAGAAAACCCTTTCCTTTGTGCCCACCCAGAGGTGTGGCCGGGGTACCGAGCAGTTCCCTCCTCTGTGGTCATTCAAAACCGGTTCTTCTTCAGAGCATCAACATTGAAATTAGTTCAGCAAGCAGATCCCCATGTCATTAATGCATAGTATTTGGCAGAGCATCACCTAGGAATTTTAAACCCAAATTAATTATTGGAAATACTACTGTTAATAGTATAAGGGACTGCTTCACAACCAATTATTCAAGATGAAATTAGTTACTATCTGTGACTGCTTTTTAAAATTATATATTTTTTTTAAATGTGCACATTCCAGAAACAAGGTAACATTTTGTCAGGGAGGTTGGGCTCGTTTAGCAAAAATGTTGAATTAGCTCAAAAGACCTGCATGGAATAAAGTGGTCAGGCCAGTAATCTAACTCACATCTCAGGAGCCTCACCACAGTAGAAGGCAGCTATTCCTCTGGTCAATCACCAACCCAATTTGGAGGGACAAAGGCAAACTAGAGAGCACTGAGCGAGGGAATACGTGTGCACACAATCCTCAAAACTGGAGTGACAGAGAGCAAGTGGAGAACATTCTGCTCACAAAATCCATTAGCAAGGATAGACTCATCCTATAGATTGTAGGAAGCTGTATACATTTAGGTGGAGTGACTTGGCCTCTGGACTTGGCATGCAGTCCCAACTGCTCACTGCTTCGAAGGTTTGCATCTAGGCCTTACCTTGATTTACCAGACTTCACATGCAGGATGTCAGCGCTATAATGGTGCAGAGTCCAGCTTCTCCTCTTCAGCATCCCTTTGCTCCCCTGAGCTTGTTAAAGGGAGTTCCTTCGCTGCCACGGCTGTGGACGGCTGCTGGAACCCTCCTCCTGCTAATACAAAGGTTATTATAGCTTTAGAGCTGAAAACACCACTGGCTAAACATCCTCAACCATGCCTCCCTTCCCTAAGCTGCTTAACTATAAAAGTCCCTGACCTGCCTTCCATCCAAGCAAAAGCAGACTACACATTCACCCAATTAATTCACTAAGTACCCCTGCGACCAATCATTGTACCATGCAGTAACGTAGGAAGGTCACAACCACCATCCCACCTTACCAACCACAAACACATTCACTGCCCACACAATCACCTGTGCACAGGTGTACCTTCTTACCAACTACTAAACCTTCAAGTTAACCACACACCTGCGTATTACATAACCCATCCTTCTACACTACCACATATCTTCTCATTACCAGCAAACAACTAAATGTGAAAGCCAAATTACCCATGTAACCGCAGAAACCTGCAAACCAATCTGATTTAAATACAAACCCTTATGTAAAAGTACTATAGTTTCTATTTAGGGATCCCCTTTTGCATTATATATACTCATTCATTCAAGTGTATGTCTTAAATATAAATGCACAATTTCCAATGTCGTTAAAATACAGGATAATTCAGCTTGCTGGAATATATTGTTCAATGTGTGCTGTAGTACAGCCTGATACTTTCATTTTCTAGTTTCTTAGAAACAAGGGGCCAGATGTACGACCCTTTCATTTAGCGCCTCGCAATTTGCGACTCATTGCGAGTCGCAAATTGCGAGGCGCTAAATGAAATGTACAAGTGTTATTACACTGTTTTGCGATTCCCAATGGGGTCGCGAATAGCGAGGCTCATTAATATTAATGAGCCTCTCGCAATTTGCGAGCCCATTGGGAATGCCAGCCCCCCCAGGGATGGTGGCCTGCTGGGCTCAGCAGACCACCATGTCTGGGACTGCTTTTTAATAAAGCAGCTTTTTTTTTTTAAATGCAGCCCGTTTTCCTTAAAGGAAAAGGGGATGCATTTAAAAAAAAAAAAAAAAGACGAAAAAAATGAAACGTTTTCGTTTCATTTTTGAAGGGCAGGCAGTGCCCTTAAAAGACCACTGCCTGCCCTTAAAAAATATTTTTGGAGACAGTCACAAAGTGGAAGGGGTCCCCTGGGGACCCCTTCCTAATTGCGACTGCATTACCACCCTCTTGAAGAGAGTGGTAATTCGCAAGTGTTTTGCGACCATAGCATTGCGGACGCAATTAGGAAGGGAACGCCCCTTACTAATTGCGACTCGCTATTTAGGAATTGTACATGGCCAACAGTGATTTTGCATGCGCAAACGGGTTCGCAAACCAGTTAGCGCATGCAAAATCACGTCGTACATCTGGCCCAAGGTTTCATAGAATTCAATATCTTGATTTCTTGGTTATTGTTCCTAAACAATAAACAATGTTTCAAGAGAAAGGCGGTGCTCGAGAGCCTCACCGGGGGCAAACCGTCTGGGGGGACAGACTGACCCAACACAGTCCGCCCTGAAAGCCACCGGGGCACATAATAGACGCTATTCGGGACTGAGAGAGGAGCGATCTTCAGGTAGATCTCAGGCCACGATGAACCCCATCAGGATGTTTTCTCATCGGAGGGCGGGGACCCTTTGAGGCCCCTGCCCCCCTAGAGACATTGTTCGAGACATCGATAATTTTTGTTTTTGGGTGTTTTCTTTTTGAATGTTTGTTTATTATGTACCAATGCGCTATGCAAGCGGGAGAAGCTATGATATCACCTCCAATGTTTCAGGACTCTACTTGTCGTGCCATCTTGGAAGGGGATGCGGGGGGACATTTCATTTCAACACACCAAGCCCTTGCATGCTAATTATGACCACTGGCAACACTTTAAAAATTATCTCGCTGAACGTTAAAGGGTTGAACAACCCTGTCAAGCGTAAAGCAATTCTGTCCTACCTCGAAAACACTGGAGCAGATATTTGCATCCTCCTGGAGACCCATCTCCTGGTCGGAGACTCCCAGTGGCTCAAATCCAGATCCTTTCCACAGCAGCTGTTCTCTTCAACGGGACGCAAGGCGGGAGGGGTGGCTATCTTATTCTCACGCACATTCAGGGGCTCTGTTGGCCCTAAACTAGCTGAACTTAAAGGCCGTATCCTGGTTCATCAAATACAGCTGGGCACGCAAACACTGGGCACCTTGTACGCGTCAAATGAGGGGCAGGAGCGCTTTATTTGGGAGGAGCTAGCAGAGACACTCACATCGCAGGACGGTTTGGTCCTAATAGGGGGCGACTTCAACATAGTCCTGGACAAAAACATAGATCACTCCATACACAGAGAGGGAGGGTCTGGGTCCCTATCAGGAGAGGGCTTGCATGGCTGAAAGAGGCTGGGCTTATAGACTGTGGAGGGCCAATCACCCAAACACCAGGGACTTCACATTCTATTCTCACGCTCATAAGTCTTACACCCGAATAGACTATTTTCTGGGCTCCCAGGATCTACACCAGCTCCTCCGTTCGGTCGAGATGGAACCAAGAACTCTCTCTAACCACTCAGCCCTAGTCTTGGACATACATTCTCCTCTACAACAAGAGGCACGGCAGCATTGGTGCCTTAGGGAGACCCTATCACGGAAACCGGAAACGCAAGGTTTAGGAAAGTCATCACCGACTACCTAGAAGCCAATGATAACATGGAGGTACCCCTCCCGATAGTCTGAGATGCGTTAAAGGCAGTTGTCAGGGGCGAGCTTATTTCCCTTCCGTCTGCCGCAAACAGGCAAAGGAAGCTCAAAAGAGCTGAACTTCAGGAGAGGGTCAGGGAGTTAGAGGGTATTCACCATCGAACTGGGGCCCTCAGGGTGTGGCGTCAGTTGGAGGCTGCCCGGAAACAACCAGCTGGACTGGACCTAGACAGGGCGGAATTCGCCCAGTTACATCTTAAGCACTCGTATTACCTTAACGGTAACAAGAGTGGTAGACTCTTGGCCGCAAAGTTCAGAACCCAACGACAAGCTAATACAGTCCACTCTCTTTTGACAGAGAGCGGAATGGAATTGACAAACAACACCTCTATAGCAGACCGGTTCAGGGACTTTTACGCAAACCTCTACTCGAAACAATTCGCCTCCCCTGAGGACTATCTTCGTGACTCCCCTGTGACCAAACTGACTGACTTTCAGGCGTCTACCTTGGACAAACTCATCCGGCTGGAACGGGTTATCTCAGCCATCTCGAGGCAGACACCACTGAAGACTCCAGGCCCGGATGGCTTCTCTGCCGGATTCTACAGGGCTTTCTGCCCGGAACTAGCTCCAATTCTCACCCGACTCTTCAACGCAACAGCGAACTTAGGTTCCCTCCCGGCCTCCATGCTAGATGCAACCATCACAGTTATCCCCAAGCCCGGAAAAGACCCAACATTTTGTGCTATCGCCCCATATCACTCCTTAATGCAGACTCGAAACGTTTTACTGGCATTCTGGCAGCACGCCTAAACCCCTTGATGCAGGGACTTATCCATCCTGACCAAGCGGGATTCGTCCCGCAGAGGCTCTGTGCAGACAATACTAAAAGACGATTACATATCACAGATAAGGCACACCGAAGGGAAGGTTCCAGTATGCTACTTTCAGTGGATGCCGAAAAGGCTTTCAATCGGGTCCACTGGCCTTTTCTTAGAGCGACAATGGAGCACTTCGGGTTTGGGGGGCGATTCCAGTCCTGGGTCTTTAGCGGATACCGGGCTCCCCGGGCATCGGTGAGGATCAATGGGGTGAGCTCAGAGAACTTCCCTATTTGCAGAGGCACAAGGCAGGGCTGCCCGCTCTCCCCCCTATTGTTCGCCCTGTACATGGAGCCCTTTGCACAGCGGGTCCGAGACCATAGACTCATTAGTGGAATCCCCCTGGGAGGGGAAGAACACCGCATCAGTCTGTTTGCAGATGACGTCATGGTTATGCTGGATTACCCAGTCAGGAGCTTGCCTCCGTTTTTGGCCGAGCTGGAGGGGTTTGGGGCGGTGTCTGGATTCCACATGAATCTCCACAAGTCTCAGGCTTTCAATCTCACCGTTCCCCCTCCGGAGCTAGAGGCGCTACGGCGAGCACATCCAATCTGCTGGGCTACAGAATCTGTCCCTTATCTGGGAGTTCAGCGATGTAGGACAATAGAAAAGACGAATGTCCTAAACTATGGGGCATTATTGAGCCATGTCCGTGCTGAGCTGGACAGATGGCGGCACTACCTGCTCTCCCTTCTGGGCCGTGTCGCAGCCACGAAAATGACTATTTTGCCCAGGGTCCTCTTCTTTTCTCAGGCCTTGCCGCTGGCTCCTCCGGCCGGTACTGTCACGGCCCTCCAGGCAGCATTGAGCCACTTCGTATGGGCTGGAAAGCGGCCAAGAATGAGCAAGGAGTGGAGCTGGCTCCCCCCGGCGGAGGGGGGACTGGGGGTCCCCCGCCGCATTAGATACTACCAGGCTGCCCAGCTCCGTATTTAGTGGAATGGTCCCGACCGGAATCAGAAAAGAGGTGGCTGTTCATGGACAGGCCTCAGCACGTCACTAACAAAAGTGCAGTTTCTGCCCCTAATACATAGAGCTCCGAGTCTTTATATTTCTCCGATAACACACTCTCTGCTACAGGTCTGGGATGGGTGTATTCGCAAAGGGAAACTGATCTCTTTGCCCTCCCCCTTACTCCAATTGCTGACAATCCAGACTTTACCCCAGGCCTGGGAGCCTCATTTAAGGTTTGGCGATAGGCCACTTCTTTGACCAAGAGGGACTTGCACCGTTTGCCACTCTAAGATCGGACTATTCCATCCCCGAAGTAGAGCGGTTTAGATACCTCCAGATCAGGCACTGGGTGACGCACCAGTCGGTCCGCCCTGGGGTGCAGAGGCCGCTGACCCCGTACGAGAGGTGGCTCTTAGGTAAAAATACAGATAAACGCCTCATTTCAGAGCTAAATGTCCTCCTTCAGCCCCCTCAGACCAGTGACAAACCCCCCTTCGCAGAAGCGCTGGGAGTCTGAGCTCGGCCGTTCTCTCACCCCAAAGGAGTGGCGTGATATTTACCACCGAGCTCAACACACTACGTACAACATGGCAAGCACTGAAACGGCGGTCAAAATGACCTCCTACTGGGACCTAACTCTGGTGCGACTACACAAAGGAAACCCGGCTCGCAGCGACGCATGCTGGCGACAGTGTTGGGCTAAAGGCACGCTAACATACCTTCTCTGGGACTGCCTGGGACTGGCAACATTCTGGGCCTCAGTCTTGGAGGATATTGATACCCATTTCTCTACTCAGCTCCCTAGATTCCCATTGTACACACTATTAAGATTACCTAACTGTTGGAACCAGGGTTACCGAGTCCGACACGGTAGCATGGCGTGAAGCGGGAAAGGCACGCGAAGGCAATGTGTAAGGCAGTTGTGCAGCACACTCTTAATCTGACTCAGAAATGCGAACGCAATAACATGACACCACACCAGGCTTTTGTATTTAAAATCAAGATCTTTTATAAATAAATTAAGTTGGCACTAGATGAGGCAGATTAATTCAGATCTACATTCAAATTCATTGCATTACTCAATTGGTGCACATTTTAAATAAAGCATCATAGCTCATCAACATTGTAGGCCACTAAGAGGCCGCAGGAATTATCTCCTACACGTAGCACTTAATAATGATCTCAAGGTACGTTAATAAAACATAGGCCTAAACATACAGTTCACTTTAGCATATTCAATTATTTAAAAGAAGGCTTTTCACGTTACATTTAAATAGGCCTGCATTAATCTAGGCGCACTCACATTCAGTACAGTGGGCGTCGCAACTCCAGTACACCTGTAACATAAAATACTTCAACTCTTGGCGGTGTACACTTCAGCTCAACTCCATTAAACACTTTCCCCTTGTGGTAAAGACTTAACAGTTAAAACCATGGCCTAGGCAGTAATTATAATAGGCATCGGCATAAATTATTAAATACTGTGGGCATCATCATTACCTGAATGAACTATGTGGGGAATCCCTCAACATGTCCTGTATTCTGGGGCTTCTAGGTCCCTCAGGGGTTAACTCCGGCCAGGGCCACTCCTCTCTGGGGCCTCGCCTCGTAGGACTAAATTCGTAAGGGTTAATAGTGGCCCCCAGTGGCGTCTTATGGGCCCTAGGGGCCTCCAGGGCTCACCTGCGGGGTGGTCGTTGGTCGCGCTTCAGGGCGACTGGCGATCTTCCGGGCCGGCCCGTGTTCTGTCGGGCGGGGCCCGGTCGGGGGTGCCTCGGCCTTCTGGCCGGTGTTGCGGGGCCCGGTATTGCCTTCCTCCGGCCCCCGGGATCAGGGAGTAACTATGCGGCACGTTGCGGGGGCCGGGATCACCCTCCTCCGGCCCCCGGGATCAGCGTAAGTGCAGGTGGGGGCTCAGGGTTGCTGGGGAAGGGAGCGGGAGCCGGCAGTCCTCTCCAGCCGGCTCCCCGTCTCCCTCTGCACTGCCGGGGCTCTTCCCGGGCTTCCTTCGGCGCTGGGGCGTGACTGGGGGCCGGCGCCCAATCGGTGCGCGGCCTTCCTGGGTCACGCCCGGCGACACCTGGTTGCTCGGCAACGGCGTCTGCGGGGCCTGGAGGCCTCGCTGCTGATCGCGTCGGCGATTTCTTGGGCCGCGACGGCGATGATTCTTTGGCCGCGACGGCGGCGGAGACGATTCTTCGGCCGCGACGGCGGCGGGGGCAATTCTTTGGCCGCTTCGGCGGCGGCGATGATTCTTTGGCCGCGATGGCGGCGATGAGGGCCCAGGGCCCAGTCTCTGGAGGCTTCGGTGAGGGCGCGGACGGCGCTCCTCACCTCACACACCTGAGGGGCTTCCTTTACCTCAGCGCTTCCCCCGATGAGGGCGCGACGGCGCACCTCACCACACGGTGCCTCTTCTCAGGCGGCGGCCGCGGCGGTGATCTCCTTCATAAGGTCAGTGACCTGAGGGGCAACAGAACAGCAGGGTGCACCAGCAGCCTGTGGGCAGGGCTGACTGGCAAAGTACTTGGGGGCAGCCCAGCAACAGGCAAAAGTGAATAGGGGTGAAGGTTTAGCGCTTCAGGGTACGGCGCTTTACCTGGTGATCCCCAGTTGGGCAGTTTTAGGCTTTAGGCCTTGCTGGACGGACAGGCCTCCTCAAGTTAAGGGGTCTTGCGACTGCTTCAGCTTGGTTGCTTCTTAGGCGCTTCTAGTTGTAAGTTTCTTGTCAGAAGTTCCTCGTTATAGGTTCCTTGTCAAAGTTTCCTGTCAGAAGTTTCTTCTTATGAGGGGGGGATGAGTTGGTGGTCTGGGAGTGCTTGGTGTTCCTCCCCGCACGCTGAAGGTGGTTCCCTGGGTCCCCTCACACTGGGCAAGGTCAGTGGGTGGTGGGCGTTCCTCAGCTATCTTACTACAGCAGGGCCTCAGCCCTGTCAGCAGCAGTAGTGTAGGTCTCCCCCTAGGCCCTAAAGCCTATACTCTGGCGGAGGTTCTCCCAGGTTCAGTGGTGCCTCATCAACTGACTAGAAAGTTTTCCCTCCAAGCCTTTTATACTCCTAGGTCAGGTGACTCTCCCAAAGGCGGCAAAACATAACTCCTCCCACAGCCCGGAAGGTTCTGGAACCTTCTACATGCCTGGCTATGTGGCCCAGAGGCGGGGATGGAATGGATACTGTATCCCTATACCCCAGCCTGACCCTGGCTACTAGTGTGTATGCGTGTCAGGCCCCTCTGCAGTAGGAGGGGCCTGTGGCAGCCATCTTGAGTGAGAGAGAGCACCTGCACCTCAGCACTGGCTAGCAGTGGCAAGGTGCCCAGAGACCTAGGTCCAGTAAAAATATGGTGGCAAAAAGGAGGCGAAAAAGGAAAAAAATAGGGAAAGGCCACCCTAGGGCTGACAGGTCTAACACGCGTCCCCCCCAGCCGAAAGAGGGGAGAGCTTCCCAACCTCTAGGGAGTTCTCTTCGCTAAGGCGGAAAACCGGGAGAGACCGTCAGCGTTGGCGTGGTCTACACCGGGTCGATGTTCCACCCGAAAGTCCATCCCCTGGAGGAAATGGACCACCTCAACAATTTGGGGTTTTCGCCTCTCATCTGCATGAGCCAGCGAAGGGGTCTGTGGTCGGTCTGGATCAGGAAGTGACAACCAAAAAGGTATGGCCTCAACTTCTTGACAGCCCAAACCACAGCAAAGGCTTCTCGTTCGATGGTACTCCACCGCTGTTCCCGGGGAGTAGTCTTCGGGAAATGAAGGCCACTGGCTGGTCTTGGCCATCGTCATTCAGCTGCGAGAGCACAGCTCCTATGCCATGCTCAGAAGCGTCTGTCTGTACAATAAATTCCCGTCCAAAGTCTGGAGTCCTGAGCACCGGTGCGGTGCACATTGCACGTTTGAGGGTCTCAAAGGCTTCCTGGCAGGCAGCCGTCCAGATGACTCTGCGTGGCTGCTTCTTTGAAGTCAATTCCGTCAATGGGCCCACGATGGTTCCATATCCCTTGACGAACCGGCGGTAATACCCCGTGAGGCCGAGAAAAGCTCGGACCTCTGTTTGGGTCTTGGGGGCTCCCAGGCCAAGATGGTCTCAATCTTGGCTTGGAGGGGTTGCACCTTACCTCCGCCCACCAAATGTCCCAGGTACACGACAGATCCCTGTCCAATCTGGCACTTGCTGGCCTTGATGGTTAAACCAGCCCGTTGCAAAGCCTGTAGCACCTCCTGGAGATGCTCCAGATGGTCCTCCCAGCTGCTACTGAAGACAGCTATGTCATCCAGGTAGGCAGCAGAGAAGGCCTCTAGGCCAGACAGTACCTGGTTCACCAACCGCTGGAAAGTGGCTGGAGCATTTTTCAACCCGAAGGGCATCACCCGAAATTGAAAGTGGCCCTCGGGGTGGAGAACGCAGTCTTCTCCCTTGCTCCTTCCGCCATGGCTATCTGCCAATAGCCTGACGTCAAATCAATGGTACTCAAATACCGGGCTGCTCCCAGCCGGTCAATGAGCTCATCCGCCCGAGGGATCGGGTGAGCGTCGGTCTTTGTGACTGAGTTGAGTCCGCGGTAATCCACACAGAACCGAAGTTCTGGTGTGGTGCCCGGTGGGGCCGCTTTCGGCACCAACACCACCGGACTAGCCCAAGGGCTACTGGAAGGCTCAATCACTCCCAGTTCTAGCATCTTGGTAACCTCACCCTGGATACTAGCCTTGACTTTATCGGACAGCCGGTAAGACTTGGTTTTTACTGGCGGACTGTTCCCTGTGTCCACATCATGGGTACACATGTGCGTGATTCCAGGCGTGAGGGAGAACAACGAGGCGTACTGCCCCAAGACCTGGCGGCAGTCCCTCTGTTGCTCTGGGGTCAAGGATGGGGCGAGGACCACTCCCTCTACCGAACCATCCTTCTCATGGGCCGCCAGAAGGTCTGGAAGAGGCTCACTCTCCTCCTCCTCACTTCCATCTGTTATCATTAGGAGAGTGAGTTCTGAACGCTCCCGGTGGGGCTTCAGTCGGTTGACGTGGAACACCCTGTGGGATTGACGTGGGGTCTTCACATCAACGACATATGTGGTCTGGCCTCTCCTTTCCAAGATCTCAAACGGCCCAGTACACCGGTCCTGGAGGGTGCTAAGCTCTCCTGGCTCCATGACCCACACCTTCTGTCCAGCGTCTAACTCTACCGTCCGCGCGTTCCGGTCATACCATTTCTTCATGACGGCTTGACTTGCCTCTAGATTGTCCGAGGCCTCCTTCCACAGCTTGGCCACTTGGCTGCGGAATGCCAGCATATAGCTGACCACATCACGGGAAGCTTCGAGGAAGACTTCTCCCACCCCTCCTTGACAAGACTGAGGGGCCCCCGAACGGGATGGCCATAGAGCAGCTCAAAGGGGCTGAAACCGACCCACTCTTTCTGCGCCCGGCAACATTCCTCCCGGGTAGGCCCTCCTTCCACCTGCCACTCTGCAGGGGTCGGCAGGTCCCCCACGGGAAAACCAACCACCTCAGCGGACTCCGGGGTCACCTCCGCGGGCTCCCCATCCATCTCACCGGGTGTCTCCTCCTGGACATCTCCTCGTCCAGCAGTGGGCTGGGCCATTCTTTCAGGCTCCAACCCCAGCTGAGTTCCTTGTCGGGCAGCCATGGACCGCATGACAACGCAAGTCCATCCTGGTAATCCCAACATCTCAGCATGGGCATTGAACTCTACCTCCCTCCAGGCAGTATGTTCCAAGTCGTTGCCCAGCAGACAGTCAACTGGCATGGCAGGGCTCACCGCAACCTTCAACAGACCTGATACTCCTCCCCACTCAAAGGGAACTTGGGCCACGGGGTAATGACCCAGGCTATTATCAGCCATAACAACTGGGTGGAATTCCTCAGGAATCACCTGCTCTGGGGACACCAGCTGACGTCTCACCATCGTCATGCTGGCACCTGTGTCCCTCAGAGCCTCCACCTCCTCCCCGTTCACCAGGACCCTCTGCCGATACTTGGCAGTGTTCGCGGGTACCTGAACCCGTGGGATGATCTCTCTATCCCCCAGGGAAACTAAGGTCAAGCCTGTCCACTCACCTCCCCTACCTAGGGACAACTCCTCCCCAAGCGCTACACTGGCCACCCCGGGGCTCTTACCTCCTGTGGGGGCTGGGGTTCTCTTGCGACACTTGGGATCCCCCTTATAATGTCCAACCTCCCCGCACTCGTAGCACCGGACAGTTCTGGGCTGCTGACTCCTGTCAGGATAAGTGGGTTTCTGGAATCCAGATTGGGATGGGGAACCTACCCCTCTCCCAGGCGGTTTATTTTGGGGACCTTTAAAGAACTCCCTCTTTTATCTCCCCCTCTTTCTTCTGGGGGAGCCCCTGTCCACCTTTCGGGGGTCCGCCCCGGCTCCCTTGTGGGACACCCGAGTGCTGACCCACGTGTCTGCCTCCTCCGCAAGCTCCCTAGGATTGGTCAGCTTGCGGTCCACCAAGTACTGGCGCAGCTCCGGAAAACATTTCTCTAGGAGGTGCTCTCTCAAGAATAGGTCGTACAGCCCTTTGTAATTGTCAACGTTGCTGCCACGCACCCAACCCTCTAATGCCTTCCGGGCATAGTCAAAAAAATCCACCCAGTTTTGTGTGTGAAGCTTGTGGCTGTTGCGGAACTTTTGGCGGTACTTCTCTGGGGTGAGGCCAAACTTCTTGAGCAGGGCCTCCTTCATGATAGGGTAGTTAGTCTGCTCCCCTTATCCAAAGTTAAAAGTGTGTCCCTTACTAGTGGAGGTATGTACCTATAAAGACCTCCCCCCAGTAGCTCTCAGGAACTCTATGGGCCACCAGAGCCACCTCGTAGGCCGCCAACCACTTGTCGATGTCATCACCTACACTAAAACTGGCCATCACCTCTCTGGGTAAATAGAATTTGGGCTCCTGTGGAACCCCAGCAGGTACGCTGCCACCATTCATTTTGCCCTGCATCTCCATCTGCAAGGTCCGGAGCTCTAGTTCCATCAGGCTAAGCTCATGTACAAGCTTCCTTTCCTCCATGGCTAGCCTTGCCTGTTCTCCGTCTCTTTCCATCCTAGCAAGTTCTAATGTTAATTGCCTTTGCTCCCTTCTGTCCTCAAATTCCTCTGGCGACAAACTTCCCCCTGACGCACTACTGCCTGCCCTGGAACGTCTTCCTGGCAACACATTCTCGCTAACATCAATGCGCAGTAGGTCCAGTTCTCCTGGGTTGTCTGCCTCCCCCTGCTCCTCATCCCCTCTTCCCTCCGGGTGGGCCATTACCCATGCCCTCAAAGCTTTCTGAAGCACCTCCTTCCTGGCGCCTCGCTTGACGGCCACCCCCTCTCTAGGCAGAACTCCTTGAGCTGTGTCACCGTATACCTTTCTAGGTTGGCTAACTCAAACTCCATCCTCCTAGGTGGGGTCCCAGACAATTTAAGGAAGGGGTTCTAAACTGTAGGTAACAGGTCTAACGCAGGAATGTACACAATCGGCAATTACCATAGAATTCCTAGCACTTTCATTACAATAGGTGTCTAATTGCGGCGCACACTGAGTCACTGTAGGATGCTGCACAAGCACCAGTCCTTATCCAACCGCTAAACACCAAATGTTGGAACCGGGGTTACCGAGTCCGACACGGTAGCATGGCGTGAAGCGGGAAAGGCACGCGAAGGCAATGTGTAAGGCAGTTGTGCAGCACACTCTTACTCTGACTCAGAAATGCGAACGCAATAACATGACACCACACCAGGCTTTTGTATTTAAAATCAAGATCTTTTATAAATAAATTAAGTTGGCACTCAGATGAGGCAGATTAATTCAGATCTACATTCAAATTCATTGCATTACTCAATTGGTGCACATTTTAAATAAAGCATGCATAGCTCATCAACATTGTAGGCCACTAAGAGGCCGCAGGAATTATCTCCTACACGTAGCACTTAATAATGATCTCAAGGTACGTTAATAAAACATAGGCCTAAACATACAGTTCACTTTAGCATATTCAATTATTTAAAAGAAGGCTTTTCACGTTACATTTAAATAGGCCTGCATTAATCTAGGCGCACCCACATTCAGTACAGTGGGCGTCGCAACTCCAGTACACATGTAACATAAAATACTTCCACTCTTGGCGGTGTACACTTCAACTCAACTCCATTAAACACTTTCCCCTTGTGGTAAAGACTTAACAGTTAAAACCATGGCCTAGGCAGTAATTATAATAGGCATCGGCATAAATTATTAAATACTGTGGGCATCATCATTACCTGAATGAACTATGTGGGGAATCCCTCAACATGTCCTGTATTCTGGGGCTTCTAGGTCCCTCCGGGGTTAACTCCGGCCAGGCCCACTCCTCTCTGGGGCCTCGCCTCGTAGGACTAAATTCGTAAGGGTTAATAGTGGCCCCCGGCCCCCAGTGGCGTCTTATGGGCCCTAGAGGCCTCCAATGCTCACCTGCGGGGTGGTCGTTGGTCGCGCTTCAGGGCGACTGGCGATCTTCCGGGCCGGCCCGTGTTCTGTCGGGCGGGGCCCCGTCGGGGGTGCCTCGGCCTTCTGGCCGGTGTTGCGGGTCGTTGCGGGGGCCGGTATTGCCTTCCTCCGGCCCCCGGGATCAGGGAGTAACTATGCGGCACGTTGCGGGGGCCGGGATCACCCTCCTCCGGCCCCTGGGATCAGGGTAAGTGCAGGTGGGGGCTCAGGGTTGCTGGGGGAAGGGAGCGGGAGCCGGCAGTCCTCTCCGGCCGGCTCCCCGTCTCCCTCTGCACTGCCGGGGCTCTTCCCGGGCTTCCTTCGGCGCTGGGCGTGACTGGGGGCCGGCGCCCAATCGGTGCGCGGCCTTCCCGGGTCACGCCCGGCGACCCCTGGTTGCTCGGCAACGGCGTCTGCGGGGCCTGGAGGCCTCGCTGCTGATCGCGTCGGCGATTTCTTGGGCCGCGTCGGCGGCGGTGGCAATTCTTTGGCCGCGACGGCGGCGGGTGCAATTCTTGGGCCGCTTCGGCGGCGGTGGCAATTCTTTGGCCGCGACGGCGGCAGGACGATTCTTCGGGCCGCGACGGCGGCGGGGGCAATTCTTTGGCCGCGCCGGCGGCAGGCGACGATTCTTTGGCCGCGACGGCGGCGATGAGGGCCCAGGGCCCAGTCTCTGGAGGCTTCGGTGAGGGCGCGGACGGCGCTCCTCACCTCACACACCTGAGGGGCTTCCTCTACCTCAGCGCTTCCCCCGATGAGGGCGCGACGGCGCACCTCACCACACGGTGCCTCTTCTCAGGCGGCGGCGGCTGCTGCGGTGATCTCCTTCATAAGGTCAGTGACCTGAGGGGCAACAGAAAGCAGGGTGCACCAGCAGCCTGTGGGCAGGGCTGACTGGCAAAGTACTTGGGGGCAGCCCAGCAACAGGCAAAAGTGAATAGGGGGTGAAGGTTTAGCGCTTCAGGGTACGGCGCTTTACCTGGTGATCCCCAGTTGGGCAGTTCTAGGCTTTAGGCCTTGCTGGACGGTCAGGCCTCCTCAAGTTAAGGGTCTTGCGACTGCTTCAGCTTGGTTGCTTCTTAGGCGCTTCTAGTTGTAAGTTTCTTGTCAGAAGTTCCTCGTTATAGGTTCCTTGTCAAAGTTTCCTGTCAGAAGTTTCTTCTTATGAGGGGGGGATGAGTTGGTGGTCTGGGAGTGCTTGGTGTTCCTCCCCGCACGCTGAAGGTGGTTCCCTGGGTCCCCTCACACTGGGCAAGGTCAGTGGGTGGTGGGCGTTCCTCAGCTATCTTACTACAGCAGGGCCTCAGCCCTGTCAGCAGCAGTAGTGTAGGTCTCCCCCTAGGCCCTAAAGCCTATACTCCGGCGGAGGTTCTCCCAGGTTCAGTGGTGCCTCATCAACTGACTAGAAAGTTTTCCCTCCAAGCCTTTTATACTCCTAGGTCAGGTGACTCTCCCAAAGGCGGCAAAACATAACTCCTCCCACAGCCCGGAAGGTTCTGGAACCTTCTACATGCCTGGCTATGTGGCCCAGAGGCGGGGATGGAATGGATACTGTATCCCTATACCCCAGCCTGACCCTGGCTACTAGTGTGTATGCGTGTCAGGCCCCTCTGCAGTAGGAGGGGCCTGTGGCAGCCATCTTGAGTGAGAGAGAGCACCTGCACCTCAGCACTGGCTAGCAGTGGCAAGGTGCCCAGAGACCTAGGTCCAGTAAAAATATGGTGGCAAAAAGGAGGCGAAAAAGGAAATAAATTGGGAAAGACCACCCTAGGGCTGACAGGTCTAACACGCGTCCCCCCCAGCCGAAAGAGGGGAGAGCTTCCCAACCTCTAGGGAGTTCTCTTCGCTAAGGCGGAAAAACCGGGAGAGACCGTCAGCGTTGGCGTGGTCTACACAGGGTCGATGTTCCACCCGAAAGTCCATCCCCTGGAGGGAAATGGACCACCTCAACAATTTGGGGTTTTCGCCTCTCATCTGCATGAGCCAGCGAAGGGGTCTGTGGTCGGTCTGGATCAGGAAGTGACAACCAAAAAGGTATGGCCTCAACTTCTTGACAGCCCAAACCACAGCAAAGGCTTCTCGTTCGATGGTACTCCACCGCTGTTCCCGGGGAGTAGTCTTCGGGAAATGAAGGCCACTGGCTGGTCTTGGCCATCGTCATTCAGCTGCGAGAGCACAGCTCCTATGCCATGCTCAGAAGCGTCTGTCTGTACAATAAATTCCCGTCCAAAGTCTGGAGTCCTGAGCACCGGTGCGGTGCACATTGCACGTTTGAGGGTCTCAAAGGCTTCCTGGCAGGCAGCCGTCCAGATGACTCTGCGTGGCTGCTTCTTTGAAGTCAATTCCGTCAATGGGCCCACGATGGTTCCATATCCCTTGACGAACCGGCGGTAATACCCCGTGAGGCCGAGAAAAGCTCGGACCTCTGTTTGGGTCTTGGGGGCTCCCAGGCCAAGATGGTCTCAATCTTGGCTTGGAGGGGTTGCACCTTACCTCCGCCCACCAGATGTCCCAGGTACACGACAGATCCCTGTCCAATCTGGCACTTGCTGGCCTTGATGGTTAAACCAGCCCGTTGCAAAGCCTGTAGCACCTCCTGGAGATGCTCCAGATGGTCCTCCCAGCTGCTACTGAAGACAGCTATGTCATCCAGGTAGGCAGCAGAGAAGGCCTCTAGGCCAGACAGCACCTGGTTCACCAACCGCTAGAAAGTGGCTGGAGCATTTTTCAACCCGAAGGGCATCACCTGAAATTGAAAGTGGCCCTCGGGGGTGGAGAACGCAGTCTTCTCCTTGCTCCTTCCGCCATGGCTATCTGCCAATAGCCTGACGTCAAATCAATGGTACTCAAATACCGGGCTGCTCCCAGCCGGTCAATGAGCTCATCCGCCCGAGGGATCGGGTGAGCGTCGGTCTTTGTGACTGAGTTGAGTCCGCGGTAATCCACACAGAACCGAAGTTCTGGTGTGGTGCCCGGTGGGGCCGCTTTCGGCACCAACACCACCGGACTAGCCCAAGGGCTACTGGAAGGCTCAATCACTCCCAGTTCTAGCATCTTGGTAACCTCACCCTGGATACTAGCCTTGACTTTATCGGACAGCCGGTAAGACTTGGTTTTTACTGGCGGACTGTTCCCTGTGTCCACATCATGGGTACACATGTGCGTGATTCCAGGCGTGAGGGAGAACAACGAGGCGTACTGCCCCAAGACCTGGCGGCAGTCCCTCTGTTGCTCTGGGGTCAAGGATGGGGCGAGGACCACTCCCTCTACCGAACCATCCTTCTCATGGGCCGCCAGAAGGTCTGGAAGAGGCTCACTCTCCTCCTCCTCACTTTCATCTGTTATCATTAGGAGTGTGAGTTCTGAACGCTCCTGGTGGGGCTTCAGGCGGTTGACGTGGAACACCCTGTGGGATTGACGTGGGGTCTTCACATCAACGACATATGTGGTCTGGCCTCTCCTTTCCAAGATCTCAAACGGCCCAGTCCACCGGTCCTGGAGGGCGCTAAACTCTCCTGGCTCCATGACCCACACCTTCTGTCCAGCGTCTAACTCTACCGTCCGCGCGTTCCGGTCATACCATTTCTTCATGACGGCTTGACTTGCCTCTAGATTGTCCGAGGCCTCCTTCCACAGCTTGGCCACTTGGGTGCGGAATGCCAGCATATAGCTGACCACATCACGGGGAAGCTTCGAGGAAGACTTCTCCCACCCCTCCTTGACAAGACTGAGGGGCCCCCGAACGGGATGGCCATAGAGCAGCTCAAAGGGGCTGAAACCGACCCACTCTTTCTGCGCCCGGCAAAATTCCTCCCGGGTAGGCCCTCCTTCCACCTGCCACTCTGCAGGGGTCGGCAGGTCCCCCACGGGAAAACCAACCACCTCAGCGGACTCCGGGGTCACCTCCGCGGGCTCCCCATCCATCTCACCGGGTGTCTCCTCCTGGACATCTCCTCGTCCAGCAGTGGGCTGGGCCATTCTTTCAGGCTCCAACCCCAGCTGAGTTCCTTGTCGGGCAGCCATGGACCGCATGACAACGCAAGTCCATCCTGGTAATCCCAACATCTCAGCATGGGCATTGAACTCTACCTCCCTCCAGGCAGTATGTTCCAAGTCGTTGCCCAGCAGACAGTCAACTGGCATGGCAGGGCTCACCGCAACCTTCAACAGACCTGATACTCCTCCCCACTCAAAGGGAACTTGGGCCACGGGGTAATGACCCAGGCTATTATCAGCCATAACAACTGGGTGGAATTCCTCAGGAATCACCTGCTCTGGGGACACCAGCTGACGTCTCACCATCGTCATGCTGGCACCTGTGTCCCTCAGAGCCTCCACCTCCTCCCCGTTCACCAGGACCCTCTGCCGATACTTGGCAGTGTTCGTGGGTACCTGAACCCGTGGGATGATCTCTCTATCCCCCAGGGAAACTAAGGTCAAGCCTGTCCACTCACCTCCCCTACCTAGGGACAACTCCTCCCCAAGCGCTACACTGGCCACCCCGGGGCTCTTACCTCCTGTGGGGGCTGGGGTTCTCTTGCGACACTTGGGATCCCCCTTATAATGTCCAACCTCCCCGCACTCGTAGCACCGGACAGTTCTGGGCTGCTGACTCCTGTCAGGATAAGTGGGTTTCTGGAATCCAGATTGGGATGGGGAACCTACCCCTCTCCCAGGCGGTTTATTTTGGGGACCTTTAAAGAACTCCCTCTTTTTATCTCCCCCTCTTTCTTCTGGGGGAGCCCCTGTCCACCTTTCGGGGGTCCGCCCCGGCTCCCTTGTGGGACACCCGAGTGCTGACCCACGTGTCTGCCTCCTCCGCAAGCTCCCTAGGATTGGTCAGCTTGCGGTCCACCAAGTACTGGCGCAGCTCCGGAAAACATTTCTCTAGGAGGTGCTCTCTCAAGAATAGGTCGTACAGCCCTTTGTAATTGTCAACGTTGCTGCCACGCACCCAACCCTCTAATGCCTTCCGGGCATAGTCAAAAAAATCCACCCAGTTTTGTGTGTGAAGCTTGTGGCTGTTGCGGAACTTTTGGCGGTACTTCTCTGGGGTGAGGCCAAACTTCTTGAGCAGGGCCTCCTTCATGATAGGGTAGTTAGTCTGCTCCCCCTTATCCAAAGTTAAAAGTGTGTCCCTTACTAGTGGAGGTATGTACCTATAAAGACCTCCCCCCCAGTACCTCTCAGGAACTCTATGGGCCACCAGAGCCACCTCGTAGGCCGCCAACCACTTGTCGATGTCATCACCTACACTAAAACTGGCCATCACCTCTCTGGGTAAATAGAATTTGGGCTCCTGTGGAACCCCAGCAGGTACGCTGCCACCATTCATTTTGCCCTGCATCTCCATCTGCAAGGTCCGGAGCTCTAGTTCCATCAGGCTAAGCTCATGTACAAGCTTCCTTTCCTCCATGGCTAGCCTTGCCTGTTCTCGCTCCCTTTTCATCCTAGCAAGTTCTAATGTTAATTGCCTTTGCTCCCTTCTGTCCTCAAATTCCTCTGGCAACAAACTTCCCCCTGACGCACTACTGCCTGCCCTGGAACGTCTTCCTGGCAACACATTCTCGCTAACATCAATGCGCAGTAGGTCCAGTTCTCCTGGGTTGTCTGCCTCCCCCTGCTCCTCATCCCCTCTTCCCTCCGGGTGGACCATTACCCATGCCCTCAAAGCTTTCTGAAGCACCTCCTTCCTGGCGCCTCGCTTGACGGCCACCCCCCTCTCTAGGCAGAACTCCTTGAGCTGTGTCACCGTATACCTTTCTAGGTTGGCTAACTCAAACTCCATCCTCCTAGGTGGGGTCCCAGACAATTTAAGGAAGGGGTTCTAAACTGTAGGTAACAGGTCTAACGCAGGAATGTACACAATCGGCAATTACCATAGAATTCCTAGCACTTTCATTACAATAGGTGTCTAATTGCGGCGCACACTGAGTCACTGTAGGATGCTGCACAAGCACCAGTCCTTATCCAACCGCTGAACACCAAATGTTGGAACCGGGGTTACCGAGTCCGACACGGTAGCATGGCGTGAAGCGGGAAAGGCACGCGAAGGCAATGTGTAAGGCAGTTGTGCAGCACACTCTTACTCTGACTCAGAAATGCGAACGCAATAACATGACACCACACCAGGCTTTTGTATTTAAAATCAAGATCTTTTATAAATAAATTAAGTTGGCACTAGATGAGGCAGATTAATTCAGATCTACATTCAAATTCATCGCATTACTCAATTGGTGCACATTTTAAATAAAGCATCATAGCTCATCAACATTGTAGGCCACTAAGAGGCCGCAGGAATTATCTCCTACACGTAGCACTTAATAATGATCTTAAGGTACGTTAATAAAACATAGGCCTAAACATACAGTTCACTTTAGCATATTCATTATTTAAAAGAAGGCTTTTCACATTACATTTAAATAGGCCTGCATTAATCTAGGCGCACCCACATTCAGTACAGTGGGCGTCGCAACTCCAGTACACATGTAACATAAAATACTTCCACTCTTGGCGGTGTACACTTCAGCTCAACTCCATTAAACACTTTCCCCTTGTGGTAAAGACTTAACAGTTAAAACCATGGCCTAGGCAGTAATTATAATAGGCATCGGCATAAATTATTAAATACTGTGGGCATCATCATTACCTGAATGAACTATGTGGGGAATCCCTCAACATGTCCTGTATTCTGGGGCTTCTAGGTCCCTCAGGGGTTAACTCCGGCCAGGCCCACTCCTCTCTGGGGCCTCGCCTCGTAGGACTAAATTCGTAAGGGTTAATAGTGGCCCCCGGCCCCCAGTGGCGTCTTATGGGCCCTAGGGGCCTCCAGGGCTCACCTGCGGGGTGGTCGTTGGTCGCGCTTCAGGGCGACTGGCGATCTTCCGGGCCGGCCCGTGTTCTGTCGGGCGGGGCCCGGTCGGGGGTGCCTCGGCCTTCTGGCCGGTGTTGCGGGTCGTTGCGGGGGCCGGTATTGCCTTCCTCCGGCCCCCGGGATCAGGGAGTAACTATGCGGCACATTGCGGGGGCCGGGATCACCCTCCTTCGGCCCCCGGGATCAGGGTAAGTGCAGGTGGGGGCTCAGGGTTGCTGGGGAAGGGAGCGGGAGCCGGCAGTCCTCTCCGGCCGGCTCCCCGTCTCCCTCTGCACTGCCGGGGCTCTTCCCGGGCTTCCTTCGGCGCTGGGGCGTGACTGGGGGCCGGCGCCCAATCGGTGCGCGGCCTTCCTGGGTCACGCCCGGCGACCCCTGGTTGCTCGGCAACGGCGTCTGCGGGGCCTGGAGGCCTCGCTGCTGATCGCGTCGGCGATTTCTTGGGCCGCGACGGCGGCGGTGGCAATCTTTGGCCGCGACGGCGGCGGGTGCAATTCTTGGGCCGCTTCGGCGGCGGTGACGATTCTTCGGCCGCTTCGGCGGCAATTCTTGGGCCGCGGCGGCGATGATTCTTTGGCCGCGACGGCGGCGGAGACGATTCTTCGGCCGCGACGGCGGCGGGGGCAATTCTTTGGCCGCTTCGGCGGCGGCGATGATTCTTTGGCCGCGACGGCGGCGATGATTCTTTGGCCGCGACGGCGGCGATGAGGGCCCAGGGCCCAGTCTCTGGAGGCTTCGGTGAGGGCGCGGACGGCGCTCCTCACCTCACACACCTGAGGGGCTTCCTTTACCTCAGCGCTTCCCCCGATGAGGGCGCGAAGGCGCACCTCACCACACGGTGCCTCTTCTCAGGCGGCGGCCGCCGCCGCGGCGGTGATCTCCTTCATAAGGTCAGTGACCTGAGGGGCAACAGAAAGCAGGGTGCACCAGCAGCCTGTGGGCAGGGCTGACTGGCAAAGTACTTGGGGGCAGCCCAGCAACAGGCAAAAGTGAATAGGGGGTGAAGGTTTAGCGCTTCAGGGTACGGCGCTTTACCTGGTGATCCCCAGTTGGGCAGTTCTAGGCTTTAGGCCTTGCTGGACGGTCAGGCCTCCTCAAGTTAAGGGGTCTTGCGACTGCTTCAGCTTGGTTGCTTCTTAGGCGCTTCTAGTTGTAAGTTTCTTGTCAGAAGTTCCTCGTTATAGGTTCCTTGTCAAAGTTTCCTGTCAGAAGTTTCTTCTTATGAGGGGGGGGGATGAGTTGGTGGTCTGGGAGTGCTTGGTGTTCCTCCCCACACGCTGAAGGTGGTTCCCTGGGTCCCCTCACACTGGGCAAGGTCAGTGGGTGGTGGGCGTTCCTCAGCTATCTTACTACAGCAGGGCCTCAGCCCTGTCAGCAGCAGTAGTGTAGGTCTCCCCCCTAGGCCCTAATGCCTATACTCCGGCGGAGGTTCTCCCAGGTTCAGTGGTGCCTCATCAACTGACTAGAAAGTTTTCCCTCCAAGCCTTTTATACTCCTAGGTCAGGTGACTCTCCCAAAGGCGGCAAAACATAACTCCTCCCACAGCCCGGAAGGTTCTGGAACCTTCTACATGCCTGGCTATGTGGTCCAGAGGCAGGGATGGAATGGATACTGTATCCCTATACCCCAGCCTGACCCTGGCTACTAGTGTGTATGCGTGTCAGGCCCCTCTGCAGTAGCAGGGGCCTGTGGCAGCCATCTTGAGTGAGAGAGAGCACCTGCACCTCAGCACTGGCTAGCAGTGGCAAGGTGCCCAGAGACCGAGGTCCAGTAAAAAATATGGTGGCAAAAAGGAGGCGAAAAAGGAAAAAAAATAGGGAAAGACCACCCTAGGGCTGACAGGTCTAACACTAACCCACTCACCTATCCACTCACTTCCCGTAGTGGGCGTCAGATCAGCATGACTCTGGGGGCTGCTCAGCAGACCAGCTTAGCGTTTTGGGGTTCTCCCACTGTCCCGACTCATCTGGCTTGGCTTAGATGCCTATGGGACATATTGGGGATGGAAAAGCTCACCCTATCATTGACATCATGAGACAAGACTTTTCGAACAATCTGGCAGCCCTTTATAGCCTTGTTGACCAAGGAATTCAGAGAATTGACATGTCTCCGCAATCTGCGGCTACTTCGCTTAGCTAAACCCGACACAACCTAAACTGCCGTACATTTATAAATGAATCATACAACTTCCCTGATAATACAGTTCACATAGCTGTTGGTATTGGGATTGGGTTGGGGGAGGTTTTTGGTGGCTGGGAGGGTGTTTGTTTGTCTTTTCTTTTTCTTCCTTTCATCAAGATTTAAAAGTTGTATAACTATCGTGCAAATTAGAGATGTTCTCTCGGAATGTATGCTCTTGTTTTGATTTAACTATGCAACAATAAAACAGATTTAAACATAAACAATGTTTCACAGAACATAAGTAAAAGGCAAGAGGTGCTTCAATATTTTCAATCACTGCAGCAAGATGTTGAAATTTTATGTTAACATTATGCATGAACTTTTCTTCACTCCTTCTGAGCAGCAACCATTAAAAGCCTCCAAAAGAGATCACAATGAATCTTAGAACCTTCAGTCCCATAAACACTCCGTGGCCTCATCTTCTCCCTCTTTTGTTTGCTGCTTCTGAGTAGATCAGTGTATCGAGAGTTTTTATGTGAGGAGTGTTATTGGATGATAGATTATGTATTTTAAGTGATGTATAATGTTCACATTACCCAACTTATGGGTATCGCGTTATTTTAGTAGACTGTATTCTTAGAGTGCCTTTATGCTGTTGGTTATGTGACAACGTGTTTTATGGTTCTTTTTAACCATAGAATTGCTGTTTCCTTGGCGCGTGGAGCAGCTGCGGTTTTATTTCCTGCACGTGAGCTCTGATGCAGCCATGAACTCCTCAGGTGGGGACATCAGAGCGTCATCACGTCTGGCAGTTTTGTTTACAGGAGTTCGGCCTTGTTTTGCAATGCATGCCTCTTTTTCTGAAGGTAGTTGGGCGCATATAAGCATTGCAGCCCATTTCTTTAGGAAAGAGGCCTGCAGAGAGCGTTTCCATGGCAACGTAACGCTGGCAAGTGCGTTTGTTGCCAGGACCGGTTGGAAGGAGCGAGTTTTATCATACAAAGGCGATCGTGAGGTAGAAAAAGTGTTGGAAAATGAGAAATACGGTTGAAATATTTTAAAAGCAGGATATTTTGGGTCAGGTATAAGGGAATATACAAGGAAAAGGATTGGATACTATTGGGAAAACAGTTAGAATAACTGAAAATGTTAAGGAAGACACTAATCAGGAGGAGATGATTAGAGGACTGTAAGTAAAGAGATTCAGGTCGCTGTCCAACAGACAGGCACGTTTTGGGCAATAAAAGAGAAAAGAGGAATGCCGATGAGGAGGAATACTTCTCAATATCAGATGAGGAAGACCTGTACAAAGGTCCGGGAGGAAAGTGCCTTAAAAAAAGGAAACACGTGGATGACACATCCAGTGATAAAGGAGCCCAAAGCGGCTCAATCAGAGTTGGTGCCCGTAGCGGCACACGAAAGGGTCAGTTTCACACTGAGAATGATTTGAATCCTAAAGAGGATATGGGGGTGCCAAAAGAGATCTGATGAAGATCTGGGTGCATATGTTTTGGATTAGAGAATATAAAGATGGATTGGATGAAAAGAGTGACATAAGTGATAGGAATAAAACTATAGATTCAGGTACGGTCGTAGATCCTTTTGGGGAAAAGCTATTCGACCCAAGGGATACTAGGCACCCCAGAGGGAAGGACTGGTGGCCACTGGACCACGTCTCAGACTATATTAAGGCCAGGTTACACCGGTCCTTAGACAAGGAGGACAGGAATATTATGCAGGCAGGATATTCCCGTCCTGTACTGGATGAGAAGGTGACAATGACACTGAATTTAGACCCAAACTTATATCATACTTGTTCAAGATGAGGAAGAACCCACAAAAAGGGTTGCAGAAATCACTGAAACACTGCCAGAACAGGGTACTGGATATCCTGGGCCCCTTGGCAAAAATATTAGGTGCGGTGGAGGATGCCTTTCTGAAGGACATGGAATTGGATTTAAATTTATTAAGAGGGTGGTGTCAGCGTGACGTTTGTTTTTTAGGCAATGCAAATGCAAGCTTTTTGGCAGAAAGGCGCAGAACGGTGCTTATGTGCATCAATCCAAAACTAACTGATTTGGCTAGAAAAGAGTCTGAAAATGATGGGGAGGCAATCGTTTTTATGGCAGGGCTGGTAGGAGAGGGCACCCTTCCGGCCGAACAAACTATAGAGCACAGCACCAGAATGCAAGGTACCGAGGGAATGGATATTACAGGGGGAACCAAGGAGGATACCAATTTTATCCCCAAAGAGGGAGAGGATGAGGTCGCAGTAGCAGAGGAAGGGGACAAAAACCTAGTCAAAGTCTAAGCCAAGGTGAGTGTGAGGACTGTTTCTGGTTTTATCCCTACAAGTGTGGGTGAAAGTTGAGGTTTTTCAAGGAGCAATGGAGAACAGCAACAAAAGATACCTGGGTATTACCAGCAACAGAAGGTTTCCGAATAGAGTTCGACACAAAGCCATACCAGTCGGGAGAGCCAAATGAATTGGTATTTCAAAAAGATCTGTTACAGGTTGTGCAAGAAGAGGTAATGCAAATGTTAGAAAAGAATGTGATAGTAAAGGTAAGAGAGGAAGAGAGGACATTTGTAAGTACTTTATTTCTAGTGGAGGAAAAAGACATAGATTGGAGGCTGGTGACAAATTTGAGGAATTTAAATCAATTTGTAACATATCAACATTTCAAGATGGAACATATACGTTTACTGAGGGATTTACTTCAGGATTTGGATTGGCTGGTGAAAATGGATTTCAGGGATGCATATTTCACAATTCCGATAGCGAAAGGGAGTCAGGGGTACTTGCACTTCAGAAGGAAGGGGCAGTTGTATCAGTGCCAAAGTCTCCCGTTCAGACGGTCTGCAGCTCCTTGGTGTTTCACAAAGGTGCTAAGGCCAGTTGTCGGGTTCCTAAGAGAAAGGGGAATAAAAATTATTGTTTACTTGAACGATATATTGATAATGAGTCAGAACGCAGATGAGCTGACGGAACAATTGAATCTGGTGAAGAGTGTGTAACAGAATGTGGGTTTTGTGATAAATGTAGACAATTCTGTACTGATTCCTACGCAGACTTTGGAGTTTCTAGGCTTTCTGGTGGACACAGTGGTAATCCCATTATGGTTACAAGGGAAGAAAGTGAAGAAAATAAGGCAAGAGGTAAAGTTGTTGTCAAGGAAGAAGGAGGTCAAATTGAGAGTGTTGGCTCACGTGATTGGCCTAATGTCATCAAGAACTCAAGCAGTTTTTACGGGGCCTTTACATTGATGGGCCCTTCAGCGTTTAAAGACTTCTGGTTTGATGTGAGGTTTGTGGTACGGGGACATGGTGTCTCTGACCAAAGATGCAAGAGAGGAGTTAATATGGTGGAAGGAGAATTTGGAAGCCTGGAACGATCAGACTATTCTTGTAACAGAACCAGAGTTTGTACTGCTGACGGATGCAAGCAGGTTGGGGAGCCTCATGCCGAGCTCAAGAGACCGGTGGAGTTTGGACCTCATTAGAGAAAGAGGAGCATGTAAACTATATGGAGATGCAAGCAGGTTGGGGAGCCTCATGCCGAGCTCAAGAGACCGGTGGAGTTTGGACTCCATTAGAGAAAGAGGAGCATGTAAACTATATGGAGATGCAAGCAGGTTGGGGAGCCTCATGCCGAGTTCAAGAGACCGGTGGAGTTTGGACCTCATTAGAGAAAGAGGAGCATGTAAACTATATGGAGATGCAAGCAGGTTGGGGAGCCTCATGCCGAGCTCAAGAGACCGGTGGAGTTTGGACTCCATTAGAGAAAGAGGAGCATGTAAACTATATGGAGATGCAAGCAGGTTGGGGAGCCTCATGCCGAGCTCAAGAGACCGGTGGAGTTTGGACTCCATTAGAGAAAGAGGATCATTGTAAACTATATGGAGATGCAAGCAGGTTGGGGAGCCTCATGCCGAGCTCAAGAGACCGGTGGAGTTTGGACCTCATTAGAGAAAGAGGAGCATGTAAACTATATGGAGATGCAAGCAGGTTGGGGAGCCTCATGCCGAGCTCAAGAGACCGGTGGAGTTTGGACTCCATTAGAGAAAGAGGAGCATGTAAACTATATGGAGATGCAAGCAGGTTGGGGAGCCTCATGCCGAGCTCAAGAGACCGGTGGAGTTTGGACTCCATTAGAGAAAGAGGAGCATGTAAACTGTATGGAGATGCAAGCAGGTTGGGGAGCCTCATGCCGAGCTCAAGAGACCGGTGGAGTTTGGACTCCATTAGAGAAAGAGGAGCATGTAAACTATATGGAGATGCAAGCAGGTTGGGGAGCCTCATGCCGAGCTCAAGAGACCGGTGGAGTTTAGACTCCATTAGAGAAAGAGGAGCATGTAAACTATATGGAGATGCAAGCAGGTTGGGGAGCCTCATGCTGAGCTCAAGAGACCGGTGGAGTTTGGACCTCATTAGAGAAAGAGGAGCATGTAAACTATATGGAGATGCAAGCAGGTTGGGGAGCCTCATGCCGAGCTCAAGAGACCGGTGGAGTTTGGACCTCATTAGAGAAAGAGGAGCATGTAAACTATATGGAGATGCAAGCAGTTTGGGGAGCCTCATGCCGAGCTCAAGAGACCGGTGGAGTTTGGACCTCATTAGAGAAAGAGGAGCATGTAAACTATATGGAGATGCAAGCAGTTTGGGGAGCCTCATGCCGAGCTCAAGAGACCGGTGGAGTTTGGACCTCATTAGAGAAAGAGGAGCATGTAAACTATATGGAGATGCAAGCAGGTTGGGGAGCCTCATGCCGAGCTCAAGAGACCGGTGGAGTTTGGACTCCATTAGAGAAAGAGGAGCATGTAAACTATATGGAGATGCAAGCAGGTTGGGGAGCCTCATGCCGAGCTCAAGAGACCGGTGGAGTTTGGACTCCATTAGAGAAAGAGGAGCATGTAAACTATATGGAGATGCAAGCAGGTTGGGGAGCCTCATGCCGAGCTCAAGAGACCGGTGGAGTTTGGACTCCATTAGAGAAAGAGGAGCATGTAAACTATATGGAGATGCAAGCAGGTTGGGGAGCCTCATGCCGAGCTCAAGAGACCGGTGGAGTTTGGACTCCATTAGAGAAAGAGGAGCATGTAAACTATATGGAGATGCAAGCAGGTTGGGGAGCCTCATGCCGAGCTCAAGAGACCGGTGGAGTTTGGACCTCATTAGAGAAAGAGGAGCATGTAAACTATATGGAGATACAAGCAGGTTGGGGAGCCTCATGCAGAGCTCAAGAGACCGGTGGAGTTTGGACTCCATTAGAGAAAGAGGAGCATGTAAACTATATGGAGATGCAAGCAGGTTGGGGAGCCTCATGCCGAGCTCAAGAGACCGGTGGAGTTTGGACTCCATTAGAGAAAGAGGAGCATGTAAACTGTATGGAGATGCAAGCAGGTTGGGGAGCCTCATGCCGAGCTCAAGAGACCGGTGGAGTTTGGACTCCATTAGAGAAAGAGGAGCATGTAAACTATATGGAGATGCAAGCAGGTTGAGGAGCCTCATGCCGAGCTCAAGAGACCGGTGGAGTTTAGACTCCATTAGAGAAAGAGGAGCATGTAAACTATATGGAGATGCAAGCAGGTTGGGGAGCCTCATGCTGAGCTCAAGAGACCGGTGGAGTTTGGACTCCATTAGAGAAAGAGGAGCATGTAAACTATATGGAGATACAAGCAGGTTGGGGAGCCTCATGCCGAGCTCAAGAGACCGGTGGAGTTTGGACTCCATTAGAGAAAGAGGAGCATGTAAACTATATGGAGATGCAAGCAGGTTGGGGAGCCTCATGCCGAGCTCAAGAGACCGGTGGAGTTTGGACCTCATTAGAGAAAGAGGAGCATGTAAACTATATGGAGATGCAAGCAGGTTGGGGAGCCTCATGCCGAGCTCAAGAGACCGGTGGAGTTTGGACCTCATTAGAGAAAGAGGAGCATGTAAACTATATGGAGATGCAAGCAGTTTGGGGAGCCTCATGCCGAGCTCAAGAGACCGGTGGAGTTTGGACCTCATTAGAGAAAGAGGAGCATGTAAACTATATGGAGATGCAAGCAGGTTGGGGAGCCTCATGCCGAGCTCAAGAGACCGGTGGAGTTTGGACTCCATTAGAGAAAGAGGAGCATGTAAACTATATGGAGATGCAAGCAGGTTGGGGAGCCTCATGCCGAGCTCAAGAGACCGGTGGAGTTTGGACTCCATTAGAGAAAGAGGAGCATGTAAACTATATGGAGATGCAAGCAGGTTGGGGAGCCTCATGCCGAGCTCAAGAGACCGGTGGAGTTTGGACTCCATTAGAGAAAGAGGAGCATGTAAACTATATGGAGATGCAAGCAGGTTGGGGAGCCTCATGCCGAGCTCAAGAGACCGGTGGAGTTTGGACTCCATTAGAGAAAGAGGAGCATGTAAACTATATGGAGATGCAAGCAGGTTGGGGAGCCTCATGCCGAGCTCAAGAGACCGGTGGAGTTTGGACTCCATTAGAGAAAGAGGAGCATGTAAACTATATGGAGATGCAAGCAGGTTGGGGAGCCTCATGCCGAGCTCAAGAGACCGGTGGAGTTTGGACCTCATTAGAGAAAGAGGAGCATGTAAACTATATGGAGATGCAAGCAGGTTGGGGAGCCTCATGCAGAGCTCAAGAGACCGGTGGAGTTTGGACTCCATTAGAGAAAGAGGAGCATGTAAACTATATGGAGATGCAAGCAGGTTGGGGAGCCTCATGCCGAGCTCAAGAGACCGGTGGAGTTTGGACTCCATTAGAGAAAGAGGAGCATGTAAACTGTATGGAGATGCAAGCAGGTTGGGGAGCCTCATGCCGAGCTCAAGAGACCGGTGGAGTTTGGACTCCATTAGAGAAAGAGGAGCATGTAAACTATATGGAGATGCAAGCAGGTTGGGGAGCCTCATGCCGAGCTCAAGAGACCGGTGGAGTTTAGACTCCATTAGAGAAAGAGGAGCATGTAAACTATATGGAGATGCAAGCAGGTTGGGGAGCCTCATGCTGAGCTCAAGAGACCGGTGGAGTTTGGACTCCATTAGAGAAAGAGGAGCATGTAAACTATATGGAGATAAAGCAGGTTGGGGAGCCTCATGCCGAGCTCAAGAGACCGGTGGAGTTTGGACTCCATTAGAGAAAGAGGAGCATGTAAACTATATGGAGATGCAAGCAGGTTGGGGAGCCTCATGCCGAGCTCAAGAGACCGGTGGAGTTTGGACCTCATTAGAGAAAGAGGAGCATGTAAACTATATGGAGATGCAAGCAGGTTGGGGAGCCTCATGCCGAGCTCAAGAGACCGGTGGAGTTTGGACCTCATTAGAGAAAGAGGAGCATGTAAACTATATGGAGATGCAAGCAGTTTGGGGAGCCTCATGCCGAGCTCAAGAGACCGGTGGAGTTTGGACCTCATTAGAGAAAGAGGAGCATGTAAACTATATGGAGATGCAAGCAGGTTGGGGAGCCTCATGCCGAGCTCAAGAGACCGGTGGAGTTTGGACTCCATTAGAGAAAGAGGAGCATGTAAACTATATGGAGATGCAAGCAGGTTGGGGAGCCTCATGCCGAGCTCAAGAGACCGGTGGAGTTTGGACTCCATTAGAGAAAGAGGAGCATGTAAACTATATGGAGATGCAAGCAGGTTGGGGAGCCTCATGCCGAGCTCAAGAGACCGGTGGAGTTTGGACTCCATTAGAGAAAGAGGAGCATGTAAACTATATGGAGATGCAAGCAGGTTGGGGAGCCTCATGCCGAGCTCAAGAGACCGGTGGAGTTTGGACCTCATTAGAGAAAGAGGAGCATGTAAACTATATGGAGATGCAAGCAGGTTGGGGAGCCTCATGCCGAGCTCAAGAGACCGGTGGAGTTTGGACTCCATTAGAGAAAGAGGAGCATGTAAACTATATGGAGATGCAAGCAGGTTGGGGAGCCTCATGCCGAGCTCAAGAGACCGGTGGAGTTTGGACCTCATTAGAGAAAGAGGAGCATGTAAACTATATGGAGATGCAAGCAGGTTGGGGAGCCTCATGCAGAGCTCAAGAGACCGGTGGAGTTTGGACCTCATTAGAGAAAGAGGAGCATGTAAACTATATGGAGATGCAAGCAGTTTGGGGAGCCTCATGCCGAGCTCAAGAGACCGGTGGAGTTTGGACCTCATTAGAGAAAGAGGAGCATGTAAACTATATGGAGATGCAAGCAGGTTGGGGAGCCTCATGCCGAGCTCAAGAGACCGGTGGAGTTTGGACTCCATTAGAGAAAGAGGAGCATGTAAACTATATGGAGATGCAAGCAGGTTGGGGAGCCTCATGCCGAGCTCAAGAGACCGGTGGAGTTTGGACTCCATTAGAGAAAGAGGAGCATGTAAACTATATGGAGATGCAAGCAGGTTGGGGAGCCTCATGCCGAGCTCAAGAGACCGGTGGAGTTTGGACTCCATTAGAGAAAGAGGAGCATGTAAACTATATGGAGATGCAAGCAGGTTGGGGAGCCTCATGCCGAGCTCATGAGACCGGTGGAGTTTGGACTCCATTAGAGAAAGAGGAGCATGTAAACTATATGGAGATGCAAGCAGGTTGGGGAGCCTCATGCCGAGCTCAAGAGACCGGTGGAGTTTGGACTCCATTAGAGAAAGAGGAGCATGTAAACTATATGGAGATGCAAGCAGGTTGGGGAGCCTCATGCCGAGCTCAAGAGACCGGTGGAGTTTGGACTCCATTAGAGAAAGAGGAGCATGTAAACTATATGGAGATGCAAGCAGGTTGGGGAGCCTCATGCCGAGCTCAAGAGACCGGTGGAGTTTGGACCTCATTAGAGAAAGAGGAGCATGCAAACTATATGGAGATGCAAGCAGGTTGGGGAGCCTCATGCCGAGCTCAAGAGACCGGTGGAGTTTGGACTCCATTAGAGAAAGAGGAGCATGTAAACTATATGGAGATGCAAGTAGGTTGGGGAGCCTCATGCCGAGCTCAAGAGACCGGTGGAGTTTGGACTCCATTAGAGAAAGAGGAGCATGTAAACTATATGGAGATGCAAACAGGTTGGGGAGCCTCATGCCGAGCTCAAGAGACCGGTGGAGTTTGGACTCCATTAGAGAAAGAGGAGCATGTAAACTATATGGAGATGCAAGCAGGTTGGGGAGCCTCATGCCGAGCTCAAGAGACCGGTGGAGTTTGGACTCCATTAGAGAAAGAGGAGCATGTAAACTATATGGAGATGCAAGCAGGTTGGGGAGCCTCATGCCGAGCTCAAGAGACCGGTGGAGTTTGGACTCCATTAGAGAAAGAGGAGCATGTAAACTATATGGAGATGTTAGCAGGTTGGGGAGCCTCATGCCGAGCTCAAGAGACCGGTGGAGTTTGGACTCCATTAGAGAAAGAGGAGCATGTAAACTATATGGAGATGTAAGCAGGTTGGGGAGCCTCATGCCGAGCTCAAGAGACCGGTGGAGTTTGGACTCCATTAGAAAAAGAGGAGCATGTAAACTATATGGAGATGCAAGCAGGTTGGGGAGCTACATGCCGAGCTCAAGAGACCGGTGGAGTTTGGACTCCATTAGAGAAAGAGGAGCATGTAAACTATATGGAGATGCAAGCAGGTTGGGGAGCCTCATGCCGAGCTCAAGAGACCGGTGGAGTTTGGACCTCATTAGAGAAAGAGGAGCATGTAAACTATATGGAGATGCAAGCAGGTTGGGGAGCCTCATGCCGAGCTCAAGAGACCGGTGGAGTTTGGACTCCATTAGAGAAAGAGGAGCATGTAAACTATATGGAGATGCAAGCAGGTTGGGGAGCCTCATGCCGAGCTCAAGAGACCGGTGGAGTTTGGACCTCATTAGAGAAAGAGGAGCATGTAAACTGTATGGAGATGCAAGCAGGTTGGGGAGCCTCATGCCGAGCTCAAGAGACCGGTGGAGTTTGGACTCCATTAGAGAAAGAGGAGCATGTAAACTATATGGAGATGCAAGCAGGTTGGGGAGCCTCATGCCGAGCTCAAGAGACCGGTGGAGTTTGGACCTCATTAGAGAAAGAGGAGCATGTAAACTATATGGAGATGCAAGCAGGTTGGGGAGCCTCATGCCGAGCTCAAGAGACCGGTGGAGTTTGGACCTCATTAGAGAAAGAGGAGCATGTAAACTATATGGAGATGCAAGCAGGTTGGGGAGCCTCATGCCGAGCTCAAGAGACCGGTGGAGTTTGGACTCCATTAGAGAAAGAGGAGCATGTAAACTGTATGGAGATGCAAGCAGGTTGGGGAGCCTCATGCCGAGCTCAAGAGACCGGTGGAGTTTGGACTCCATTAGAGAAAGAGGAGCATGTAAACTATATGGAGATGCAAGCAGGTTGGGGAGCCTCATGCCGAGCTCAAGAGACCGGTGGAGTTTGGACTCCATTAGAGAAAGAGGAGCATGTAAACTATATGGAGATGTAAGCAGGTTGGGGAGCCTCATGCCGAGCTCAAGAGACCGGTGGAGTTTGGACTCCATTAGAGAAAGAGGAGCATGTAAACTATATGGAGATGCAAGCAGGTTGGGGAGCCTCATGCCGAGCTCAAGAGACCGGTGGAGTTTGGACTCCATTAGAGAAAGAGGAGCATGCAAACTATATGGAGATGCAAGCAGGTTGGGGAGCTACATGCCGAGCTCAAGAGACCGGTGGAGTTTGGACTCCATTAGAGAAAGAGGAACATGTAAACTATATGGAGATGCAAGCAGGTTGGGGAGCCTCATGCCGAGCTCAAGAGACCGGTGGAGTTTGGACTCCATTAGAGAAAGAGGAGCATGTAAACTATATGGAGATGCAAGGCGGTTTGTTTGCGCTCCAAAGTTTCAAGACAAGGTTGAAGGATAGTCCTGTGTTATTAAAGATGGACAACTTGACTGTAGTAACGTATATAAACAAGTGAGAAGGAAGCAGGTCCAAGAGATTATCGGAATTAGCAAAAGAAATGCAGGAATTTTGTTTGGCGCAAAATAAAATTGAAAGCAGAATATTCGCCTGGGATTCAGAATGTGATCGTGGACTGGACTTCGCCAAATGTGACAGATTACAGCGATTGGAGGTTAAGGAGGATATTTTCAGAGTAGTCTGAGACTGATGGGGACTCTAGAGGTAGATCTGTTTGTTTCCAGACCGACTTATAAATTGCCAAGTTGTATCAGTTGGAGACCGGATCTGGGAGCAATAGAAGTGTGTGCATTTATGCAGGATTGGAAGGGAATGAGAGGGTCTGCCTTTCCCCCATTCTCCATGATTCGGACAGTATTAGTGCAGGTGAGGAGACAGATGTCGATTGATACTAGTTACACCCTTTTGGACAGCACAGGCATGATTCCAAACAGTGATGGAAATGGCGATTGAGGAACCATATTTGATAATGTTTAGAAGACCAGGAACATCCTTTGGTGGAGTTGGGTTCATGCAGTCTTCTAGTATGGAGGATATCGGGTGTTAAGGAAGATTCACAGAGCTTTCGAGTACAGCTACAAGCTTACTCAATGAGTCATGGGCACCCGGAACTAGGAGGAGATACAGCGGAGCATGAAAGGTTTGGTTACGTTGGTGCGTGGAGAGGGATTTGGATCCTGTGGAGGCAGATGAGGTAGAAGAGGCAAACTGTGGCAGCTGGCCATTCTCTACAAGAAGGATCGTCCGTGGGCAGGAGTCCTCTGGTCTGGAAGCAAGAAAACCCCTTGGTTCACCAACGAACTCAAGGAATCCAAGAAGAACTGCCGCACTCTCGAGAAAGCCTGGCGACTCGACCAGACCACAGACAACAGGACCGCCCTCAAGCACGCCACCCGCAAACACCACCAGCTGATCCGTGCCACCAAGAAGTCGGCACTCAAAGAACGACTGGACAACAACGCCCACGACAGCAAGGAACTTTTCAGCATCGTCAAAGAGTTCTCCAACCCCAGCGCCGGAAACAACGACATCACCCCTCGCAAGACCTCTGCAACTCACTCGCCGCGTTCTTCCACCGCAAGATCACCGACATACATAACAGCTTCGACGCACAGACCACGCACCCTACCGCCGAACCAACGCCCGCCACCACCACCCTCTGCAACTGGACCCCGATCAGCACCGAAGACACCACCCGCACGATGAACTCCATCCACTCCGGATCACCAACCGACCCCTGCCCACACCACGTCTTCAACAAAGCCGACGCCACCATCGCACCCCATCTCCGGGACATCATCAACTCCTCCTTCCACACCGCCACCTTCCCGGAGAGCTGGAAGCACGCCGAGCTTACCGCCCTCCTGAAGAAACCAACGGCGGACCCCACCGACCTCAAGAACTACCGTCCCATCTCGCTCCTTCCGTTTCCGGCCAAAGTCATCGAGAAGACCGTCAACAGACAGCTTGCCGCCTTCCTCGAGACGAATGGATCCCTCGACCCCTCGCAGTCCGGGTTTCGGGCCAACCACAGCACCGAGACCGCCCTTATCGCAGCCACCGACGACATCAGAACCCTAACCGACAACGGGAAACAGCAGCCCTCATCCTCTTGGACCTCTCCGCGGCGTTCGACACCGTCTGCCACCGCACCCTAGTGAAGCGCCTCAGCAACATCGGAATCCGAGAGAAAGCACTGGAATGGATCATCTCGTTCCTCGCCGGAAGAACCCAGAGAGTCCGCCTCCCCCGTTCAGATCCGAGGCCACCGAAGTCATCTGCGGCGTTCCACAAGGATCTTCACTCAGTCCAACCCTCTTCAACGTCTACATGAGCCCCCTCGCAGCCATCGCACGCCAACACAACCTCAACATCATCTCCTACGCCGACGACACCCAGCTGATCCTCTCCCTCACCAACGACCCCACCACCGCCAGAGCCAACCTACACGACGGGATGAGAGACGTCGCCGACTGGATGAGGAACAGCCACCTTAAACTGAACTCAGACAAGACGGAAGTCCTCATCCTGGGCTCATCACCCTCCGCCTGGGACGACTCTTGGTGGCCCCCGGCCCTGGGCACCGCGCCCAAGCCAACGGACCACGCACGCAACCTGGGCTTCATCCTGGACTCCTCCTGTCGATGACCAGACAAGTCAACGCCGTCTCATCTTCGTGCTTCAACACCCTGCGCATGCTCCGCAAGATCTTCAGATGGATCCCCACTGAAACCAGGAAGACCGTCACCCAGGCACTCGTCACCAGCCGACTGGACTATGGGAACACCCTCTACGCCGGAACCACAGCCAAACTTCAAAAAGACTCCAGCGCATCCAGAACGCCTCCGCACGACTCATCCTGGACATCCCCCGACACAGCCACATCACCGGACACCTGAAAGACCTGCACTGGCTCCCCGTCAGCAAGAGAATCACGTTCAGACTCCTCACCCACGCACACAAGGCCCTCCACGACCTGGGCCCCAAGTACCTCAACGACCGCATGACCTTCTACACGCCCACCCGCCAGCTACGATCAACCAGACACGCCCTCGCCACCGTACCACGCATCCGCAGAGCCACCGCCGGAGGAAGATCCTTCTCCTACCTGGCAGCCAAGACCTGGAACTCCCTCCCCACTCACCTTCGGCGAACCCAGGACCATCTCTCCTTCAGGAAGCAGCTCAAGACCTGGCTGTTCGAGCAGTAACTTACCCCTCCCCAGCGCCTTGAGACCCTCCCGGGTGAGTAGCGCGCTCTATAAATGCCGTGATTGATTGATTGATTGGTCTACAGGGTGATGAAAGGGATGTCACGAAGGACAGCGAATTGTTACAGGTTGGCCATTCTCTACAAGAAGGATCGTCCGTGGGCAGGAGTCCTCTGGTCTACAGGGTGATGAAAGGGATGTCACGAAGGACAGCGAATTGTTACAGGTTGGCCATTCTCTACAAGAAGGATCGTCCGTGGGCAGGAGTCCTCTGGTCTACAGGGTGATGA
The DNA here is from genome assembly GCA_963921515.1 of Calotriton arnoldi. Lineage (NCBI taxonomy): Eukaryota > Metazoa > Chordata > Amphibia > Caudata > Salamandridae > Calotriton > Calotriton arnoldi. Next base: position 102,418 of record CAWUFW010019789.1, on the reverse strand, counting down.
AAGGGATGTCACGAAGGACAGCGAATTGTTACAGGTTGGCCATTCTCTACAAGAAGGATCGTCCGTGGGCAGGAGTCCTCTGGTCTACAGGGTGATGAAAGGGATGTCACGAAGGACAGCGAATTGTTACAGGTTGGCCATTCTCTACAAGAAGGATCGTCCGTGGGCAGGAGTCCTCTGGTCTACAGGGTGATGAAAGGGATGTCACGAAGGACAGCGAATTGTTACAGGTTGGCCATTCTCTACAAGAAGGATCGTCCGTGGGCAGGAGTCCTCTGGTCTACAGGGTGATGAAAGGGATGTCACGAAGGACAGCGAATTGTTACAGGTTGGCCATTCTCTACAAGAAGGATCGTCCGTGGGCAGGAGTCCTCTGGTCTACAGGGTGATGAAAGGGATGTCACGAAGGACAGCGAATTGTTACAGGTTGGCCATTCTCTACAAGAAGGATCGTCCGTGGGCAGGAGTGCTCTGGTCTACAGGGTGATGAAAGGGATGTCACGAAGGACAGCGAATTGTTACAGGTTGGCCATTCTCTACAAGAAGGATCGTCCGTGGGCAGGAGTCCTCTGGTCTACAGGGTGATGAAAGGGATGTCACGAAGGACAGCGAATTGTTACAGGTTGGCCATTCTCTACAAGAAGGATCGTCCGTGGGCAGGAGTCCTCTGGTCTACAGGGTGATGAAAGGGATGTCACGAAGGACAGCGAATTGTTACAGGTTGGCCATTCTCTACAAGAAGGATCGTCCGTGGGCAGGAGTCCTCTGGTCTACAGGGTGATGAAAGGGATGTCACGAAGGACAGCGAATTGTTACAGGTTGGCCATTCTCTACAAGAAGGATCGTCCGTGGGCAGGAGTCCTCTGGTCTACAGGGTGATGAAAGGGATGTCACGAAGGACAGCGAATTGTTACAGGTTGGCCATTCTCTACAAGAAGGATCGTCCGTGGGCAGGAGTCCTCTGGTCTACAGGGTGATGAAAGGGATGTCACGAAGGACAGCGAATTGTTACAGGTTGGCCATTCTCTACAAGAAGGATCGTCCGTGGGCAGGAGTCCTCTGGTCTACAGGGTGATGAAAGGGATGTCACGAAGGACAGCGAATTGTTACAGGTTGGCCATTCTCTACAAGAAGGATCGTCCGTGGGCAGGAGTCCTCTGGTCTACAGGGTGATGAAAGGGATGTCACGAAGGACAGCGAATTGTTACAGGTTGGCCATTCTCTACAAGAAGGATCGTCCGTGAGCAGGAGTCCTCTGGTCTACAGGGTGATGAAAGGGATTCGGTTGAAGAGACGGCCTAATGCAAAGTATCGAGCATTATGAAATGTGGATGTGGTATTCCAGTTATTTGTCAGCTATCGGTGTAGGGGGTAGCCGCAAACAATCAAGGAGGGAGCACTATGTTTTATAAAGGGGTCTTGTGAGCTGTCCAAGCAACAGATATTTGGAAGTGAGGGAGTTATATTGGAAGTTAGAACATTAATATGCCTTATTTCTTCCAGAAGAGTCTCAGATGTGCGCGCATTAGAAGTATCACATAGATTGTTCCAGAAGAGTCTCAGATGTGCGCGCATTAGAAGTATCACATAGATTGTTCCAGAAGAGTCTCAGATGTGCGCGCATTAGAAGTATCACATAGATTGTTCCAGAAGAGTCTCAGATGTGCGCGCATTAGAAGTATCACATAGATTGTTCCAGAAGAGTCTCAGATGTGCGCGCATTAGAAGTATCACATAGATTGTTCCAGAAGAGTCTCAGATGTGCGAGCATTAGAAGTATCACATAGATTGTTCCAGAAGAGTCTCAGATGTGCGCGCATTAGAAGTATCACATAGATTGTTCCAGAAGAGTCTCAGATGTGCGCGCATTAGAAGTCTCACATAGATTGTTCCAGAAGAGTCTCAGATGTGCGCGCATTAGAAGTATCACATAGATTGTTCCAGAAGAGTCTCAGATGTGCGCGCATTAGAAGTATCACATAGATTGTTCCAGAAGAGTCTCAGATGTGCGAGCATTAGAAGTATCACATAGATTGTTCCAGCCGGATGGAGTAGTTTTCGAAATCTTCAAGCTGACGAAGATTATGTGTGGGTCTATTTTTATCCTAGATTTGACCATTTTCCCAATTTGTTTGTGGCAAGTAAGGTTTGTATGAGGGGGGTCGTTCGTAGGACATTATGAAAGCAGCAGATTGGTCAACTGCTGAGACTTCAGAAGGTTTTCCTTTAAAGCTGTAGAATGCTTCAAATTGTGTTTTGAAAGACTATGAACATGCATAATGCTAGCCTCCTGTCGTGACATTAAATGACTATTCTTATAGGTGAACTGAATAAAGAATCGCGATTTATCAAAGACAAGGAGGCTAGCAATATCCCACCCACCCTTCACTTATGAAGAGAGAGTTCGTGGGGAAGGAAATTACAGTGACATTAACGAGTTTATAACAATAGATATATTGAAGGGAAAGAAAGTTGGAGCAGGTTTACGTTGATATATGAAGTATATGAGAAGATGGTTATATGTTTTTTCATTTATTTTGCAGATAGACACGGATAAGAAATGATGAAGAAGAATGGGAGAAGAACATGGCTGAGGAGAAGAAAAACAGAAGAAGAAGAAAATGGAGGCGAAGGACTATCTACGGGACTGAAGGTTCTAAGATCCATTGTGATGTTTTTAAAGTTCTGCTCAGGAGCGAATAAAGGTTCATGCAGAATGCTAGACTCCTCTCTTTATTAAAACCGCAATTCTTTATTCAGCTAACCTAGAAGAATCATCCTTCTCTTCCACTTAATCTGTGAAGCCTTGCTGCTCCCCCTAGATTTCCAAAGGCCTGAAAAGCCTCTTTTTAACTCCTAGTTCACCAGGAACCATATGAAGTCTTTTCAGTGCCAAGAAGCCCTTCCCGAGTGAGTTATGCCTTTACGGACCAACCGATACTGTTACTGTTTATTTTAAAAACATTCAATAATGCTCAGACAGAGTATATCGGCTGCATTGAAGCATTATTGCGGGGAAGAGGAGCTCAGTGTTCATCAGGAGACAAGTGGCAGGACTCTGTCTGAGGAAGTTTCAGAAGATGTATTGGATAACCGGAAAGACGCCACACACCGTCCCTCTGCTAGTATCCAAGGTCTAGATCCGACTGACAAGCCTGGAATCCTTGCAGAGGATAACACAGCACCCACATGGCATTCGGATTCCAGGAGCTTCAATCATATTCTGCAGATTTGGGGTCATGCAGATGACAGCGGTAGCTGCAAACACTTTTCTTTAGTGAAGGTTACAGAGAAGGCACATCAAGTCTCTGACAGCCTCATCTGCCTGCCTGCTATGGTGCAAAAACACAAGCAGCAGCTGTGTCTCTACTGAACACTGCTTCTGCTGTACTGACAAAAGTATGTGGGTGTGAGCACGGTCATCTAAGAAATGCACAGTAAGCCCTTTCGGTGCAAAGAAAAGAAAAGCTAAGCTAAGCCAAGAGAAGGGAGAAGACGAGTGATCAATATAGAGAAATGTATATTACTGTCATAATGTTGCATTATTTTCTGTTCTGCTTGTTTACAAAAATCGCTACCACAGTCGTGTTTCCATAGTAACTACTATTTATATTGTTTATACTATGATAGGCTTCCGATTGCAATAATTCCTAAATTTACATTCCTTATGTGAATTCTTTGGTGTGTCTATTCATGACAAAAGAGGGCTTGGGTGCCACTAACCCTCACCTAGCCTCATCTAGTTTCTTTCTACTTAAGGTGATTAAGAAAATCCTACCTTTTATTCCAGCAGATAGCAAGAAAACTGTGGTAACATTGTTAGTTCTTGCCAAAGTGGACTACTGCAATGGTCTCTACCTTGGCATGCCCGAGAAGCAGCTACGGAAGCTTCAATTGATTCAGAATGCCGCCGCTAGACTTCTGCTAGGGATCCCCAAGTTTCAATCGGTTGAAAAGCACCTTCAGAAGTTGCATTGGCTCCAGGCAGGAGCAGCATCATGTTTAAGGTCCTTTGCATTACATACAGGGCACTTCACGGCACCGGCCCTCAGTTCTTGAGGCGGTCATTGCACTGGTATGCCCCAAATAGGGATCTCCGTTCTGAAGGAGCAAAACTGATGCTTTCTCCCAGATTCCACAAAGCCAGTTGGGGCGGCAGGAGTTTCACAGTGGGGGCTACGAAACTCTGGAATAGCCTCCCCAATTCAAGCAGAACTCTTCCCTCTCCGACAGCCTTCAGGAAGGCCCTTAAAACCTGGCTGTTTAACAAATAGAGGTCCCTGCTCATTCTGGACTACTAGCGCCAAGACACCGTTTTCGGTATTCGCACACTTTATACATTTTAATAACATAACTAACCTATTCATGTGAGTCCCACAGGACTGATCGTTATCTAATACACACCTTACTCATGTACAGCTCAGATTGCAGCCTGGAGGGTTCTCGGTCACATACTGGTGCATTGACTAAGTCTTTGATTTTGTGATAATCTCATCTGTAGTGCTCTATTCTGAGATAAACATGCAAGCTACACAATTATAGTGAGCAATAGTACCATACCTGTAACCGTCATTAGTGAGTACTACAGCAAGAATTCAACTGTTTCCCTACTGCATTAATTCAGCCCCGAAGTGTGGGATGTGCGTGAGCTCAAGCAGGAATCGAGAAAACAGTATGAAAAACAACAGGGTGTAAACAAAAAACAGCAGTTCCATGGGCAACGGAGGCAGGTTATAATAAAGTGGCGACAAGGAGACAAGTAGGACAGCGTCAGTGGATTCAGGGGGTGGGGGAGTCTCTTAAGACCTGCGCTGACCAGTCTCACGGACAGCAACGTGAATCCTGGGTGGGAGTCTTCAACCCATGCACCACCACTTGGCTCTCTTGCTGTTGAGGACATTTTGTCTTTTTCTGATTATGTACCTCCTTTGCATTTCATATATTCATGCATGTGAATACATGTAAGTGTCACATGTAGTAGTGACTGCGCATGTACAACATATAACATTTTCTTTATAATATTTTGATACTTCGTTACTCATACATATGTTTGCATATGATTTATAATTAAACAATCAATACAAAACTGTGAAGGTGCCAAACGGTTACTGTGGCAATCCTAGCCCTTTACATCATTCTGCCAGAGGCCTGCCCTTTTCAAAAGAACCAGCAAGTGTTTTAAGCTTGGCACAGAACAGTATTCGGCAGAGAGGAATCTTTAACTCCCTGGGAGGCTTTGCTTGTATGGGCGGAGCGGTGAACATCCTCAGTAAAGGCGTCTACTTCTCCGAGTTAGCCTGGTGTTAACAGCTCACTAAGGAAGGTCACAACCGAGACACAAAGTGACCTTGTTGAAGTACAGCTTGATTGTTCGACTAAGGTATGCGGGACAGAGGCCACCTAAAGAAACTCAGATGGGCCCTTCTGGTGCTAAAACAGCCTAGCCAAGGGCTAGAAGAGTGTGGGAGGTGAACAGTATTTCCTTCACACAATGAAATAAACTTGTGAAATACCACCACAATGTTGCAATTCTTGATAATATTGTGCTTATTAATTGATTTCATTGCCACTATATTGTTTGTTTTTATCCTTGCATCTATATATATTATCTGTACTAGATTAGGGTGTTGATTTCATTAAAGTCTTTAAAATGTAGCATTGATTCTTGTGTCAGTGTATTCATAGTGAAAGGAGTTAAGCCCTCACTAATCCAACATATAATCCTGTAAATCTCACAACACTGGTCATTGTCCAGAAGGCACCATCCTTAAGTAATGCACAGGTGGTTTGTGGGTTACAGTATACCAAGGTCATTATCCCTAGTGATGGAGCAGGGTAAATATAAAAATTTTAACCTCCTAATATTTTCGTATAATATTAATAAACATGTTCGTTTAAGTAAATAACCAACAATGTATGTAAAGGGTTAAGGATAACACGCAGTTTAATGTGCAAAATAATGAACTAATAATTGTTTACGTTTCTAACATAACATAATATTTTGCGTACTAAAATAATAATAAAATGCATGATTTGTGCTTTGAATAAAACGTGTGGTTGCAAAATAAAGCGATGGTAAGTAAGGGACAGCTTTATATGTTGCTTCTGCTAGGTAATACCTAATTGGGGTACGTAGAAAGACGGGAGGGAAACGAAAGGGTTTATATTTCATTGTTTTAATAACAATTTGTTTTCTTTAGAAATAGTGCGCTTAGGCCTGCCGAGCAGCAATATAAAATGGCCGCGAGTTACTAGAGTGCGCAGGAGCGGATGCGACCATGTGATAGAGGAGAGAGGCTGTTGCAAAGGGATGATCACGTGCTGATGCCGAGAGGCTAAGATGAAAGTAAGGCTGCTGTGACCCTTCTGAGCAGATGTGTGCCAAGATGATCAGCAAGAAGCGTGAGAAGCCTGGTTGAATCAATAGAAAGAACTCTATTATATAAATTGTTGCAGAAAAAGAAACAATTTGGACTGATCGAAACGGATGAGCAAGTGCATGAACTGTGGGAAACGATGCTTGCATGGACATTCCTCACGGAACTAGTTAAGACCAGGAAGTTTGATTAAAATGTATAGGGACCTGAGTTTTGGACCAATGAGAATGAATCGCGCCATGTAAGAAGAAACATTTTATGCTGTAAGCTAGAATTAGGGTATAAGAAGACCTACTCTTGGTGGGAGGGGTTAGAATGCTGCGGGATGCTGCGGGAGATGCTGAAGAAGTTAGATTCTGTAGATGGGAGAGTTTGCGGTTGCTGATGCTGACGAGCTGATGCTGCTGGTGTTATTTTCCTTTTCCAGTTGAGTATGAAATGCCGCTTTAGGAGAACTAGCATTTGACAAGATTTATATTAGAATTATTAGGATTTCCCGAGAGATAGATAGGTTGATCTATAGAGTCTTTTAGTATGATAACCTCATTTTCGGTCTAATAAAAGTGTAATGCATTTTACAAATATTCTTATAATGATGATAAACGCAATGATCTGAATAATAAATTAATCCTGAATTTTCTGCATTTAAAACTTTATATAAACTTTATTATTCTTTAAACAAACGACTTAGTGACTTTCTTTAGCATAATGATTAATAATGTTTTGGTAAAAGAGTTCATTGTGATTGAGCTGGTCTTAATCACCATCAACTGATTCCTACTAGTTGGTCCATCGACCAATGAGCGGAATACCTTTAAAGTAAAATGAGAATTATTGTGTCATTATAAAAGAGGTATCTCGTCTCCTTCCAGCGAATCGTTTTTCTCCTAGGTTTCATGTCGGAGGAAAATCCAGGGAAATAAATGAGTAAGTGAATGTATATGCGGTGTTATGGGCCCCACCGTCATATGGATATAGTGTGTGTGTTAGAGGAATAATTGCACCTGGATGAACGAAAAGCATAGTAGGAGAAATTATTTTTATTGTAAGCGCTGGATCAGATTTCTTGGTAGCAGAGTTATGGTTACTATAGATTAGTTTGGTGATTATTGATTTTTGATTATAGATTATTGATAAGTTTATGTCTAACACTTCTTGTTGAGTCGCGTTATGTTATATGTAAGTTTTCACGCTTCCGGGAAGTAGGAAGTGGAACACGTGTGGCAAGAGAAGTCGCATGGAATTTTACACTGTCTGAGTTCATTTTGGTAATAACACAGGTTGTGTTATTTAGGGACATTTTGCGTATAAAAGGTGTGTAAGTGAATAGTGATCGGTTTTCTTGTGAAACTCTGGCCTTAATTCTCAGGAGCAGTATAGTCTCCACATGTGTTTTATCCCCAGAGAAACGGGTTTACCGCTTGCTTGAAAGAAGGGTAAGGTAGAGGGAAGTGCTACTTTATCGGCGAAACTGAAAGTTCTGTGGTAGGGTAGAGGTAAGCGCTGCCTACTGGAAAATACAGAATTCTTGTGTGAATGATCAAAGCTATCTTTTCGGTTTAGAGAATCAGACAATGGAAATGTGGATAAAATGTTGTAACTAACAAGAATTGTTGAAAAAGAAATTGCCGATAAATTTTGTAAAGGAGGGGTCAAGAGCAGAAGTGACGTAGACAACAGCCACGCTGGGATTGGACAGGGCGCCGTAGACAGAAATCGTTGTGATTGGAGCATTGGTGTGAGTCGCGCTAGCATTGGTTGAAATAAACGCATAGGGAACAGAGTTGATTTGCGGATTGTCTTAAGGAGAGAAAGGTTGTGAATCATGTCGTACTATGAGTATGGAAAAGAGAAAACGTCATGGATGTCGAAAGTTAAGAACTTCTTTAAGAAGGACAAAAAGGTAGTGACTAGAGAGGGACAAATAATTCCTCCGCTGAAATCACCAGCTTCACATATGATGCTGAAATATGGATATCATACATGCATTTGGTTAGAAAATTGGACAAAATACACCAAGAACGATGGAGCATTGGCTTTTCCTGAGAATGGTTCATTTAATGTAGCTGTATTACGGAACTTGCGAGAAAAGATGGTAATGTTAGAACCTAGACCTAGACCGACACAGTTTGAAGCTTTAGCGGAATGGGAAGATGAGATGTATGAACGAGAGAGATCCAGAGGATTGAAGAATCATGAGTTTATACCAGGAAGGTTGTGGGGAATAAATCATGAGGACAGAGTAAAGCGTTGGAGATACGCTAACATGGCAGGAGGTTTGTTTCCAGCTTTTGCGGTTGAGGAAGAAGCAAAGAGAAAGTGTACTGAGAAAAAGAAGCATGAAGTGGTAGAAAAGTATGTGTATGGTGGTAGTGAAACAGATGACGAATTGCTGGAAGATATATTAAACAGAAACCCACCTCCATACCAACAGACTTCTGTAGTGGTGACACCTAATGCACCGCAAATGGAAACTGGGAGGAATAAAAACCCGAACGAAGAAATGAAATAAATAGGTCACAAGAAACATTTAAATTTTCACAAAATGATGAGACAGAAAGTGACAATGCAACTGAACTAGCAAAAACGACAAAAGAATTGACTGAGAAAATAAGAGAATTGACAAAGAATATGGAAGCTGTAACTGTACCAGTAACGATAGGTCCAGTAATGCCAATTTTTGAAAATCAGAAAATAAACGAACATTCTTTGGTGATTCCCATGAATTCACATGTGCAAAGAAAAAGAGAAGGGATGGAACTGAATAATGAAGGTGCACACAATTCGGCTAGTACGTGTAGACCAAGTCCACCTACAAATTTGACGATAAATGAGAGTGAGGTTAGAAGAATACCTATGGTGACAGAGTCCGCATCAGGAACACCAGAAAGAACCAGTGATTGGATTGAGTTAAATAGTACACCTGTAGGTCCGACTCCAGAAGAGTTAAATGAATGGATGAAAGCACTAAAAGCAAAAGAACCTGAAGAAAAACCATTAGATGTAATTAGGTTAAAAATAGACATGGCAGAATTGATTTTGGGAACAATTGGAACAGAAAAACTGAAAAATTATCAGGATGATGAGGTTATGTTTTTGTGTAAGAGTCTTACATGGAGAGCTAGAAATTTACATGACAAATTGGAAGAGATTGCAGGTGAACTAGGAGTGGAATTTGTGAAAGTGAGGACGTTGCAGAAACCGTACAGAGTAGATTTTTGTGAGAAAGACATAGAGAATTTGAACACATCAGGAAGACTGACCCAGATAAAAGAACTGATTGTTTTATTGAGAAAGTGGGGTGATGTGGATAGATGGAGAAATAGATGGACAAAGAGGAATGAGAAAACAACAGATAAAGCATCTTTGGCTTTTGCAATGACAGATAAGGAACCAGTTACCAGAGAGTACCCAATGAGAGAAACACCAGGTGGTAGTTATGTGCATGTTCCGTGGACCAGACAGGATATACTGTCATTTACAAATGACTTCCCAAAATTGAGAGAGAAACCAGTAGAATGGTACAGACAAGTGGAGAGATTTGTTAAGGTGTCAAAAGTGCTGTGGATAGATTTAGATGGATTGTTTGACATAGTAGTGCCTGCTGATTTATGGACGGAATGTAAGATTACCATTGATTGGCCAACTGTGGAATATCCAAGGGATGCCAAAACAGGAGCGCCAGGTCCAGAAGTGATGCGGAAATATGATCAGGTAGTTACCTTTTTGAAGAATAAAATTCCACCAAAAGAAACAGATTGGGTGAAAATAGACAGAACAACACAGGAAAGCAAAGAATCAGTGCATGCGTAATATGAGAGATTGTTGTTGGTTTTCAAACAGTATAGTGGTTATGAGACGCTAAGTGAGAAGGACATGAGTCATTTTGTATATAGGTTTGTGTATGGATTAACACCGGAGATAAGTGAAAGGATTAAGCAGCATTTGATAGGGTGGCAGAATAGCACAGTGGATGAGGTTTTGAGATATGCTAAGTATTGCAGTGATGAAATTGAGAGTAAACAGCGTAAATTGAAAGAAAAAGCCATGTGGGCACAGGTGAAAGTTGCAGAGAAGCAAGAAGCTCAATTGAATAATACTAGCAGTGAAACTGGACAGTTTAAATCCCGACCTAATATAGGTAAAGGAAAAGGACAAATGAGCATAGATGAGGCGAAGAAAAAGTGGCCATGCCACAACTGCGGAAAGCTAGGGCATTGGAGAAACGAGTGTAAATTTCCTCCTAAACCTAATGTAGAAAATCAATCATTAAATTCACAGGTGCAGAGTGAGGTAGTTACTCAACAAGGTCAGGTGCCGCAACCACCACTTCCCAAGAGTGCTAATCAACAGAAATACAGTGCAGAAACAGGATTCTACGGAGGAGAACAGGTAAAACAGTTGTCATGTGTAGCTGAAATCTCACAATATTGGTTACGACAGAGTGAGGATGAGTCGTATGAAAGCTCATGACGGTGTCTGAAAGAGAGGGAAGAGTGCGTGCTTGGCGCAACTCTAGAGGTAGACCAGTCAGGTCCATTTGTGAATGGAGAAGTGAATGGTGCAAATATAACATTCCTTGTTGACACTGGAGCTACCCGTTCTACTGTTAGGTCAGTGGACATTCCAAATCTTCCTCTCTCAGGTGAACATATACAAGTGGTTGGAGTTTCCAATCAGCAAATTGAAACGCCTCTTACTAGATTAGTAAAGGTAAGAATTGGTCCATTTAGTGAAATGCATCGATTTGTGGTGTGTGATTGTAGTCCCGTTAACCTTTTAGGACGCGATTTATTGTGTAAGATGAATTGCACAATTTATTGTACCCCAGTCGGAATTGCATTTCAGACTCCAGATGAGGATGTACTGTACAAAATGACAATGGTAAATTTAGAACCAGAAGTAAATCGTTTGTTTCCTGTATTTGATGCAGAGAAAATCCCAATTGAGTTGAAAGGGACAGTAAAAGAAGAAGTGTGGGACTTGACAGGAGAAGATGTAGGATTAATGAAAGGAGTAGATCCCATAAAAATTTCAGTAAAAGAAGGAACGAGTTACCCAAATACGCCCCAGTATAAATTGACTCCAGAAATAATTGAAGGAATAACGCCAGTAATAAATAAAATGATTGAACAAGGGATTCTAAAAGAAATCATGAGCAGTCCATGTAATTCGCCAATAATGGGACTAAAAAAGCCAAATGGAACATATAGAATCGTACAGGATTTAAGAAAGGTAAACAAAATTGTTGTGCCTTGTTGCCTAATAGTACCGAACCCTGCCGTGATTCTATACCAGATTCCACGCGAAGCAGAGTGGTACACTGTGATTGATCTATGTCATGCATTTTTCTCTATTCCACTGCATCCAGATAGCCAGCCAATATTTGCGTTTAGGTTTGGAGAGCGTATTTTGGCATGGTGCCGAATTCCTCAAGGGTATACAGAAAGTCCCTCAATCTTTAATCAGATCCTAAAGAAATCATTGGAAGACCTAAGAATGCCAGAAAAGTCATTAATGGTTCAGTATATTGATGACCTACTGGTGGCATCAAAAACGAAGGAAGCATGTGTCAATGACACGATTGCTTTGCTGAATCATTTAGCAAAAAGAGGACATAAAGTGTCCCCTTCAAAATTGCAGTTTTGTCAACAAGAAGTCCAGTATTTAGGGCATAAAATTGAGAAAGGAGTACGAAAGGTAACAACAGAGAGAATAAAATGATTCAAGGAATGAGAGCTCCAATGACACAAAGAGAGGTAAGAATGTTTTTGGGAATGGTTGGATATTGTCGACAATGGATAAGCGGTTTTTCACTAATTGCTAAACCATTGCAGAAACTGACAAAGAAGGATGTTAAAGACCCTTTTGAAATGAATGATGAAGAAATGAAAGCATTCAGAGAGCTGAAAAAGAAATTGTGTGAGGCTCCAGCATTGGGAATGCCTGACTATGAGAAAGATTTTGAGCTGTACTGCAGTGAAAGAGATGGATGTGCATTTTCAGTTTTGGTGCAGAGACATGGAACTATGAAAAGACCAATTGCATATTTTTCAGTTGTTTTAGACCCTGTAGCAAAAGCGTTGCCTGGATGTTTGAAAGCAGTTGCTGCTACTTGTGTGAGTCTGGAACAGAGTGAAGGCATAGTGATGGGGTATCCACTGAGAGTATATGTTCCCCATTCTGTGGAAATTCTTTTGACAAGAACGAAAACACAATACATGACACATAGTCGGCTGACTAGGTATGAAAAGGTAATTTTGAGTGCAGATAATGTGACCATTGACAGATGTATGAATGTGAATCCTTCAACATCATTGCCAGATGAAGAGAATGTGATTGAAATGGATGAAGTAGATCACGATTGTCTGAATGTGCTCGAATACTGTACAAAACCAAGGTCTGACATACGAGATGAGCCTTTGAAGGAATCAGATTATATTCTGTTTGTGGATGGCTCATGTTTAAGAACGAGTGATGGAGTTCTAAGTGCAGCATATGCAGTTTGCACAGTAGAAACTGTAATGGAAGCATCTTGTCTGAAAGGTGTACGGTCTGCCCAAGTTGCAGAATTAGTAGCTCTGATTCAAGCATGTAAGTTGGGAAGAAATGTACAGGTTACGATTATGACAGATAGCCAGTACGGCTTTGGGGTCGTGCATGATTTTGGTCAGATTTGGTCACAAAGGGGTTTCTTGACGTCTGCAGGGACACCCATAAGAAATGGAGATTTTGTGAAAAAGTTGCTTGAGGCGATACAGCTGCCTAAAGAGATCGCTGTAGTGAAGTGCAATGCACATAAAAATGGGGAAGACTACATTACTGTTGGCAACAAATATGCTGACGAAATGGCACAGTACTGTGCAAAGAATGTGGTTTCTTTGAATAAATGCCGCGAGAGAGAGCATATTTCTTGTCCATTGCTTTTTACTAACTCAATTGAAACATGGGATGAGGTAAGACAGTTACAAGAGGCTGCAGAAGATGAAGAGAAAGATACTTGGCTAAAAGCAGGATGTAGGAAACATGAAGAAACTGATGTATGGGTTTACAGGGATGAGAGACCAGTTATGCCTGATAGCATGATTTCTGACATGGCACGGATGTACCATGGGCAAGCCCATATTGGGAGAGATTCAATGATCAGACTTTTTAGACAAACATGGTACAATCCAAAATTCAGAGCCATAGCTGAGAGTCTTTGTCAAAGATGTCTTACTTGTCAACAGTTAAATCCAGGAAGGAAGACAGTAGTGAGTCTAGGAAGAATAGGACGAGAAGGGGGTCCTTTCACCAGAATGCAGATGGATTTCATAGAAATGCCACCTTGCAGCAGATTGAGGTATGTTTTAGTGGTCGTCTGTTTGTTTTCCCGTTGGGTGGAGGCATATCCAACAAGAAGGAATGATAGTATTACGGTAGCAAAACTTATGCTGCGAGAATTCATTCCGAGGTATGGTTTTCCAGTCACGATTGAAACAGATAGAGGAACACATTTCCAAAACGAATTAGTTAAACTGATTTGTGAAGCCCTTAGTATTAAACAGAAACTGCATTGTGCATACAGACCAGAGGCTTCTGGAATAGTAGAGCAAGTAAATGGAACAATCAAGAACAGGTTAGGAAAAATGTGTCAAGCTACAGGACTCAAATGGCCAGACGCCTTGCCATTAGTCTTAATGACAATCAGAAGTATTCCGGAAAGGAAGACTGGACTCAGTCCGCATGAAATAATTATGGGACGAGCCATGAGACAAGCACAAGTACCTGTCAACAAGTTATTGACTATAACTGATGAACTAGTACTGGATTATTGCAAAGGATTGGCTGATGTGGTGCGTTCTGTGTTTCATCAGGTTGGACCGGATGCGACCACTCTTGAAAGAAAACCAGCACACGACTTGAATCCAGGAGATTGGGTTCGAATAAAAGTCCACCGGAGAAGAAACTGTTTGGTTCCTTGCTGGGACGAACCACGACAAGTGATCCTAGTGACGACCACCGCAGTTAAGTGTGCAGGAGTGAAACACTGGGTACATGCCAGCCACACCATCAGAGTTTCAGAACCTAAAGATCGACCTGTGAGTCGGCATCTGGAAATAACAGACAACAGTTCAGCATCAGGAAGAGGAGACAAACAGGGTGCCAGAACCTGAAGATCGACCTCTAAGTCGACATCTGGAAGACCCAACTACAAGTGCAAGGATAGAAGAAGAAGAAGAAATAGAAGAAATAGCTGAAGTTCCAGAATTTGAAGATCGACCTGTAAGTCGACATCTGGAAATATCTGATACTAGTTCAGAATCTGATACAGAACATTCAGAAGGAGAAGAAATTTCAAAAAGAAAGTGGAATTTTGAAAGCATAAGAGAAGAAACTGAGCCAGAAAACAGTGATAGTGAACAACCAAGTACAAGTTGTGGTAAAATTCCTTCGAAGATAATATTAATAGATGAAGAAGGGAGAGTTTCAGACCAAAAGTTAGAAAAATCGGAAAAACCCCGAGGAGCAGTAGGGACAGATAGTCAAACACAAGAACAGGGAAATTTAGAAGCAGATAGAGAAACTGACACAAAACCGGAAGAACCTCGAGGAGGGACAGAAGTAGGTGAACGAAGGAAGATAAGAAAAGAACCACAAGTAGCTGAAAGCGAAATAATTAGTTTCAAAATAAGAGGAAATAACGAAAAGATTGAAACAGAATCAGAAGAAAGTGAAGAAGAAAGAAATGAAAAACTAGAAACAAGAAAAAGAAATTGGAAAACAGAAAGAGAGGAAAAGGGAAGTGAAGCAAAAAGGCCAAGAAAAGGAGACAATTGGCCCGACGAAGTAAGAAAATTAAGATACAGAATCGTAAAATTGGATGGAAAAAGTGCTGAACAAGTGAATGAAATAACAAGTCAAAAGGAGCAAGGAAAACAAGGTGGTAAACACTTACAGAAAACAAAAAGAATAAAGAAAGTGAATCAGAAGTACAGATCACCTGAATGGTTGTATCGTGCTCTGACTAGTTACAAAGAAGAATTGAACACTCACGAAAACCCAGAACAAAGAAACTTGATGGGAGAAAGTGAAGTGCAACAAACCTGAAGCAACAAACCTGAAGAGGTTTCTGTAGATAGTTTACCGGATTTGACAAAACACTGAACTGACGAATTTACCGGATGTGACAAAGAAAGAATTCTGAGAAAGAATTAAAAGAAAGAACCAAGCAAAGACAACATTTTGAAAGTACAGAGTGGCAAGCAAGTCATTTCTGAGGTGTAGTGATACAATTTTATAGAAAACAAGTACAAAATGAAGAATATTAGAGATAGAAAATGTAAATGTGAGTTTTTAAGTAGATGGTGCAAGATGTGCTGTTTTTGTACAGGATTATTAATAACAGTATGGATAGTTTTAGCAATAACTATTCCAATTAGTTTAGAGGTAGTGGAAAAATCTAATAACACTGAGAAAGAAAAAGGAGCTAACACTCAAGAGCCAGTTATTTTAAGGAGTAGTGCAGAATTACATAAGGACAAATCAATAACAGATTTTTCAAAGAATGTGTTTACTAAATTACTGTATGAGTACGTAGAAACAATGGATGTAAGGGATTGTTATGTTTGTATGCAGCTGCCTGCATCTGTAGCAGAGGGTGTGACTTATCATCACCTCCCTTTGACATATGGAATAACATGTAGTGTATTAGCAAGTTTATTTTATAAAACAGGCAGATTAGAATATTATTACACTGATGTAGATAGGATTTTTGCAAAGGTTTCTGTAGTTCCCGAGCTTAATAAAATAAAAGAGGGAAAGACATTTGGTGAATATTTCTTAGAAGATAAGATTTTAACATTAGATAATATATTTAGGTACAACCTTACCTGTGAGTTAAAGAAGGAAGAAAAGGTATTCCTAGAAATGGTCGAGAAGAGTGAAATTTGAAAGAAAAGTGATAGAAGAGACAAAAACACCTCTTTGGGCGTTTGAGGAAGACCATCATGACAAGAAAAAGACAAATGCAGCTATGACTCTGGATTGGCCCCAACAGGGAAGGTTGTGCATTAGAAGAAATAAGACAAAATATGACAATTATTTTGTGGGTTCCAGTATTTGCCATGACAATTACCAAATTATAGGTGGATGGGGATTCAAAGGGGGAAAAGATCCAATATTTCCAGGGATTTATTACGTTTGTGGGAATAGGGCTTATTATAGGTTGCCGGACCATTGGTATGGGTCATGTTACTTAGGCCTGGTCTTTCCAAAGATTTTTCATATGGATAGAAAAGAAAAAGGAACACACAAAATGATAAATACCTTTACACGTAGAAAAAGGGAAAGTTTTTCAGAAATAGTAGGTGATATTTTTGGAGCATTGATACCAGCAGTGGGAATATCTTTGAATGCATTTAGAATTCGGAAATTATCCACAGTGGTAGATCGTTTATCTACAGATACTGCTGGAGGGTTCTTGATGGTAAATACCGAGATGGTTGCCATGAGAGCTATGGTGATGCAAAATCGTCTTGCCCTTGACATTCTTTTGGCAAAAGAGGGTGGAGTCTGTGGAATGCTGAAAGTTCAACATTGTTGCACTTACATTCCAGATAAAAGTGAAAATATACAAAAGTATATAAAGAATATTACAAATTTGCACAAAGAACTTGTTCCACTGGAGGTTGAAAGTGCATGGGGAAAACTTGGTAAAGGTTTTTCTTCTGTAACAAATTGGTTAACAAGAATGAGTGGATTAATAATAGGGAAAGTTATAATAATAGCAACCATAATAATAATAATATTAGTACTGAAGCTTGCAGTAACATGTATAAAGAGAAGAAGAAGGCAGAATAAAATAGAAAAAGAAAACATGATAAACAAGGAAGAGAGAGAGAAATGGGTGAAATAGAATTAGAAGAAATAAAAGAGAACATGTACAAGAAAACAAAGAGACAAGTTGAAAGCGATACAGAAGTATAAACTAACAAAAGCAAATGGATAAAAGATATATGCTGTCTGAGAAAATTGTATAACTTGGGTTTTTGTGGTGATATTAAAAATCACCAAAGGGGAGGAGTTGATGGAGCAGGGTAAATATAAAAATGTTAACCTCCTAATATTTTCGTATAATATTAATAAACATGTTCGTTTAAGTAAATAACCAACAATGTATGTAAAGGGTTAAGGATAACACGCAGTTTAATGTGCAAAATAATGAACTAATAATTGTTTACGTTTCTAACATAACATAATATTTTGCGTACTAAAATAATAATAAAATGCATGATTTGTGCTTTGAATAAAACGTGTGGTTGCAAAATAAAGCGATGGTAAGTAAGGGACAGCTTTATATGTTGCTTCTGCTAGGTAATACCTAATTGGGGTACGTAGAAAGACAGGAGGGAAACGAAAGGGTTTATATTTCATTGTTTTAATAACAATTTGTTTTCTTTAGAAATAGTGCGCTTAGGCCTGCCGAGCAGCAATATAAAATGGCTGCGAGTTACTAGAGTGCGCAGGAGCGGATGCGACCATGTGATAGAGGAGAGAGGCTGTTGCAAAGGGATGATCACGTGCTGATGCCGAGAGGCTAAGATGAAAGTATGGTCTAGGCTGCTGTGACCCTTTTGAGCAGATGTGTGCCAAGATGATCAGCAAGAAGCGTGAGAAGCCTGGTTGAATCAATAGAAAGAACTCTATTATACAAATTGTTGCAGAAAAAGAAACAATTTGGACTGATCGAAACGGATGAGCAAGTGCATGAACTGTGGGAAACGATGCTTGCATGGACATTCCTCACGGAACTAGTTAAGACCATGAAGTTTGATTAAAATGTATAGGGACCTGAGTTTTGGACCAATGAGAATGAATCGCGCCATGTAAGAAGAAACATTTTATGCTGTAAGCTAGAATTAGGGTATAAGAAGACCTACTCTTGGTGGGAGGGGGTTAGAATGCTGCGGGATGCTGCGGGAGATGCTGAAGAAGTTAGATGCTGTAGATGGGAGAGTTTGCGGTTGCTGATGCTGACGAGCTGATGCTGCTGCTGTGATTTTCCTTTTCCAGTTGAGTATGAAATGCCGCTTTAGGAGAACTAGCATTTGATAAGATTTATATTAGAATTATTAGGATTTCCCCGAGAGATGGATAGGTTGATCTATAGAGTTATTAGTATGATAACCTCATTTTCCGTCTAATAAAAGTGTCATGCAATTACAACTATTCTTATATTGATGATAAATGCAATGATCTGAATAATAAATTAATCTCGAATTTCCTGCATTCAAAACTTTATATAAACTTTATTATTCTTTAAACAAATGACTCAGTGATTTTCCTTAGCATAATGATTAATAATGAATTGGTAAAAGAGTTCATTGTGATTGAGCTGGTCTTAATCACCATCAACTGATTCCTACTAGTTGGTCCATCGACCAATGAGCGGAATACCTTAAAAGCAAATGAGAATTATTGTGTCATTATAAAAGAGGTATCCCGTCTCCTTCCAGCGAATCGTTTTTCTCCTAGGTTTCATGTCGGAGGAAAATCCAGGGAAATAAATGAGTAAGTGAATGTATATGCGGTGTTATGGGCCCCACCGTCATATGGATATAGTGTGTGTGTTAGAGGAATAATTGCACCTGGATGAACGAAAAGCATAGTAGGAGAAATTATTTTTATTGTAAGCGCTGGTTCACTAGCTTGTAAGTAGGCATTAAGGCTGGGTTTGGCCAGAGAGTTACGGGGCCCTAAAACGGGGACTTATTTTGCAGAAGGCTCAAAAAAAGGTATCATTGTCTTCACCCACCTTCAAGCCATCTCCTATAAAAGACAATCGATTCAACTGTTTTTCAGCCAATGACCCATGTGATCCGCTTTTATTCACCACTCTACCTTCTTTAACTTTTTGTTAATACTTCCAAATTACTGTATGTATCATTAGTTTACTTCTGTGGGCTATTTTGGCCCAAATGAAAAGTAATATATTAAAAAGCCACCTAAATGCAAACAGAGGAAATAGTGTGGTGATCTGCAGAGTCAAAAAGGCGTGAAAACCAACAGAAGTCTGTACCAGTAACCACAGGGACACAGGCCTGTTTTGTTCCTTAAATTCTCTGGGAGGCCATTCTATTTACTAATGTGTGTTTTCATCTTTCTCTGCAAAGAACACAAGTGAACCCGGAGCTCGCTTCTGCAAAGTTTCCCCATCTTTTTGGTGCAAATAGCAGGCAGGCAATGCGAGTGGGGCAATAGCGCAAGTAGCAGGCAAGAAGAAGTACAAAAAAGCTGTAGAAAGGAAGGTGCTTGAGCGACTAGGGTCACTGGGAAGGGGCCGCTCGGAGTGGGATCAACAGGCTTCATGACAACCAGCTCAGAGAACGAAGATCCTGTTGGAGGGCATAGCGGCTACTTATCTATAGAATGTTTCTTATGCTGTTTTTTCTTTTCTTACCACCCAAGGAGTGTGAAGATGGCAATACGAGGCCTGGAGAGATTTTGACTGCGTTTCTCAGCCCTGGCATGGGCCATGAAGAGCTTCGCCCCCCGCTCTTTAATAACCTTTGGATTCAGTGGACTGGGAATCATGGTACGACCCTAGATACCAGAGGCAGATGGAGAAGGGTTCAGTGATGGACATCTGTCCCTCACTGACTCAATCCCTACAGGGCATAAAGCCTGATCTCTTAGGAGGGGACATTAGTACAGCTGAAGGAAAACATTTTCATGGGAGAAAATGCACTACTCTGTCAGACAGAGATCTGGACCCAACACCGAGACTCAGAAAAAAGGGAAATGGCATTGTTGTACTGGGGTGGGCACTATATAGCTTTAGTGATGTCATCTGATGCCCCTTCCGGCGTTAATATGAAGCCAGTGCCACCTACTGGGGACGTGAGAGCTTTGAAGGTTCCAGACCCAGTCTGATGCCAGGGATTATTCTACGGATGAGGAATCTCCATGTAGAAGTATCAGTTAGTGTCTTACTAGATTTGCTGCCATTGCAAACCCAGAGCAGGAGGCTTCCAAAGAGTCCAACCCGACATATATGATCATTATCTCAGCAGTTCTTCATCTAGAACTCGTAGAGCTAGACAAGTCAGCCTCGTCGTGCTTGCACTATCTGCCCAGTGATATCATTTCTTAGGTACTCCAAGCCGCATCATCCAAGGCAACGCATGCATATTTCAGGACATTAATCACACCGGGATGAATCTAGGCTCGAGTCATCTCAGAGATTCATTTTGGAGAGATTAATCCCAGAGCCCCTCAGTAATCTCCTAATGCCACAGAGGCCTGGCATTGGGCCGAAGTCGGTTCGGGACTAGAACCAGCAGAGTTGGCAACGGTACCCACAGAGAAGGGGATGGTGTGAACCGTGGAGTAACAACGAAAGTCTAGATCGGCATCAGTAAGGTCCTGGCAGCGAGATCCAAGGGGCTAGCTCGTGCCATGGAAGGGACTGTCAGTCAAAGTCTGACTAAAGGCCTCTGCAGCTCTGTGAAGCTCAAAGCGGTAACTGAGGGAGCCAGCAGCAACTCAAATATCTGCAGCATGGCCCACTTAAAGTTTGCAATTTGCTGCAGGGTCGACAACAGCCCAGGAAATTCAGGGGGTGCCAGGACCAACAGCAGCTTCAGACCGGATTTGGAAGACGCAGGAGGTGAGCAGCCCTTTAAGTTTCGACCTTGCGAGTTCTCGCCTAGGTTCAAGTGGCAGGATAGGGTCGAGCCTCGCTTGCCATTCTTGCGCTTATGGTCCATTTCAACTTACATGAAGACTTTACGTGAGCATGACCCCACACCCTGGAGTGGGGGACACTACTTTTTTAATGCAACCTATCCTTATTCTTGACAATGTAGAGCTTCGTCTAATCGCCTTCCGGCGCATGAGGGCACATTTGAATCATGACTGGAGCCCTGGCATCAAAGGCACTTGTTGTTTGGGACAGTAATCGGCATCTGCTTCCTGCAGTCACAGCATGAATCCCGTCGCCCTTGGGGGAGCCACTGTCCTTAGCACACTGTTCGGACATTTCTGTACTTTTTGGAGTCCTAAGAGAACCGACACATTTTCTACATCCAGTCTAGCGCCTGGAATATTCTAAAGCTGAGGAATCTACTGTTTTTGTGAGAACACATCTTAATTCAAAAGTAAAGGCCGTGCCAACAGGGTGCTCGGGCTCACAGTATATTGCAGATGCTGCAATGTTTATAACTGCAGGCCTGTACCTGCCAAGAACCTCACACTATGGCTTCTCAAGTCATTACTGATTGCAGGCACGAATGTAGGAGCAGTGCTTCACATGACAATTTCAGCTAGGAACACAGAGTCAATTCGCTCCTCCATCGGTTACAGACTCTAAAGCTGCAGTTGAAGATGAGAGTTGGGCATTCCAGGAAGAACAGTCCCTGTAATCAAACACTACCTCACTCTGCCCGGAAATGAACTGAGCGATCCCTCCAGGAAGCTCTCGGGGTCAGTAGCCGAAGGTCCTGGTCTGATCCCTCTCCTGCTCCAGCATGATTTCCCAGAGGTTCTGCTGCTAATGATCCCATGTTTACAGATGCCTCGTGCTGGTTTATGCGAACAGACTTCAAAGTTGTTAATTGAATTGAGGGAACCTAGATCTGCTGGTCTGGAGTTAGAAAGAAGGCCGCCAAGTTTCCAATTCATCAAATCCTACGTACATGTCTTACCACTGATCACAAATAACTCCAGTAACATCACATCGGAATTCTTACATTTATCAATTTTGTTTCCTAAGTTGACTAACCAATTGTTACTGCTGAGAGACGTTTTCCTTAATAAAGTTTTAAATACTAAAGGAATGGTCTTTAATCAGATAAAACTTACAGAAGTTGTCAAGAATTGAGTAACAAAGCATATTTCAAAAAATGTAGAACATGTTCTTGGCAACAGAAATTTAACTTAATGATTTGAGAGTAACTTTTGTAGAGCAACCTGGACCTGTTAAATAAAGTGCAGCGGACAGAGAATTCTGGGTCCAATCAGCTGACTAGAAAGACAGAGAAATTTGATCAGGGAGAAAAACAAAGGGAACTGATTAACCGAGTAGTGTATTTGATGCAGTTACAAATGGTTGCGGCCAGTAGTGTTTCATTTAATGCATTCTTTAACCAGGTGTTCTATTATGAGTAACACTTTTGTTCCCATTCCCAGAGTTTTCATCCTTCCTTGCCTTTCTACTGTCTGAGGGAAGAAATGTTTACTTTAGAAACAGTATGATGCCAGTTACTTACCTTTAAGTATGGCTTTGAGATTGAAACTCTTCTAGATTCACATGCGGTGTATGTTGGGTCTGGAAGTGGTAGTAGTAGTAGTATTATTTGTTTTCTCTCTCTTGGGCATCGACCTGGCTGGAGATGTCAGACTCAGTTTTACATTGAATGTGAGCCCACAATACCCCACCGTCTGAACTTCACCTCAAGGGTAAAATCTTGAGAACTCTCAGCATTGACAAGAGTTCTATTCCTTGAATAGTGACGTTGGGAGCCCTCCTGTCACCCTCATCACAAACGCTATCCTGACTGGCGAGAAATCTCCAATCACAAGGCTAAGTGACAAAGTAACCTCTAATTGCAAAAATGCCCCTCCTTGATCCCGTAAGAACTACCACCCAATTAACGTAATTTAATCTTTGTAAATAACTTTATGGTAAAATATACCTCACACACCTGGCTTAACAAAACCTCAATACTACAATAGTTCAAGGCAAGGTTCCTGTCTGGAATTAGTATCATCTATCAGGAATTTAGATTAATCCTTGTGGCAGATAAATATGTCAACTCCGAGAGATCTATGCGGTATATGCCCACATAAAGTTGGACTTCGATAGTGTCCTTTGTAGAAAACTCTGGGAAACTGGAGATGCGGACAGATCTGTTATCAGCCTCATAAATACTAAATGAAGGCACCTTTGCACAAGTGAGATGGGGCCTGAACCTGTGAAACCGCAGATGACTTCCAGGCCATCAGTGGAGTACGCCGAGGGTGAATCTTTGCACCTAGTTGTCTGTACATAAAAGGTCGGACTCGCTATTGGAGTAACACGCTGGGGGGTCCTAACGTTTGCTGGCAAATATAGTGTTACAGCAAACAAATGATGGACAGAATGCTGACAATGCAAACATTCTCCCCCAGTCAAAAGATCTGGGTTAAATCCATCGTTCTTTTGCCCACTACGCCACCCCAGTTTGGACCCAGCCATATGCAAATCAGTATTGACCCCTTGCCCCATGGGAACAGTCCAGACCGAACTGCCAGGCCAGGTCCTCCCTGGACCGGAAACAAGCATCCTGGGACCGGTTTCAGGGTATGTCACCCTTCTTCAGCCAGGCTAGCTTGAATATAGTGGCACAGTGAGCAAGGGACCCACGTCTGGGCATACCCATCCCACTTAGGGCGAAAAGTGTTACAGCAAACAAATGATGGACGGAATGCTGACAATGCAAACATTGTCCCCCAGTCAAAAGATCTGGGTTAAATCCATCGTTCTTTTGCCCACTACGCCACTCCAGTTTGGACCCAGCCATATGCAAATCAGTCTTGACCCTGTGCCCCATGGGAACAGTCCAGACCGAACTGCCAGGCCAGGTCCTCCAAAGGCCAGGCAAATATAGTACAGCATTTCTCTTAGTGGATGATGCACCTATTCGATGAAAATCACCAATGGAACTAGCTGATTTGCTTGACTGATTCACTGATTTTTATACTAAAAACAAAATATACAACAGATTGATCATGTAATCTATATATTCAGCCAATTCGCCTGGATGGTGAATGGTGAAAATCTCTTCTGTTGTCTTGTTAAAAATCTGTTTTACTGAAACCAGGAGCTATGAACCCCGGGTGCAGGTGAGTAATTCTACACTGGTTCATCGAATTGGAGCGATTAAAAACAAACTCCCAAAGCTGCTGCATTAGCCCTCAAAGCAAGAGTGATGAGAGCGATCCATCTCGGGGTGATCCATCTCGGGGTTGATCCATCTCAGAGCGATCCATCTCAGGGCGATCCATCTAACAGTGATTCATCTTAGAGCGATCCATTGTAGATCGGTCCATCTCAGAGCGGTCCATCTCAGAGCGGTCCATCTCAGAGCGGTCCATCTCAGTGGTCCATGTGATCCATCTCAGAGTGATCCATCTCTGAGCGATCCATCTCCTAGCGATCCATCTCCAAGCGATCCATCTCCGGGTTATCCATTTCAGAGTGACCCATCTCAGTAGTCCATGTGATCCATCTCAGAGAGATCCATCTCAGAGTCCTCCATCTCATGGTGATCCATCTCAGAGCAATCTGTCTCAGTGGTCAATGTGATCCATCTCAGAGCAAGCCATATCAAGGAAATCCATCTCAAGGGTGATCCATCTCAGAGCGATCCATTTCAGAGCGATCCATCTCAGGGTGATCAATCTAAGAGTGATTCATCTCATAGTAAACCATCTCAGACTGATCCATTTCAGGGTGATCCATCTAAGACCGATCCATCTCAGGACAATCCATCTCATGGTGATCCATCTCAAAGTGATCCATTTCATGGTAAACCATCTCAGAGTGATCCATTTCAGAGTGTCCCATCTCAGTGGGTCCATGTGATCCATCTCTGAGCAATCCATCTCCGAGTTATTAATTTCACAGCAACCCATCTCAGTAGTCCATGCGATCCATTTCAGAGCGATCCATTTCAGAGTCCTCCATCTCAGAGTGATCCATCTCTGAATGATCCATCTCTGAGTGATCCATCTCAGAGAAATCCATCCCAGAGTGATCTATCTCAGAGAAATCCATCCCAGAGTGATCCAACTCAGAGTCCTCCATCTCACTGTGATCCATCTAAGAGTACCCATCTCAGAGCGATCCATCTCAAAGTCAACCATCTCGGGGCGATCCGTCTCGGGGCGATCCGTCTCGGGGCGATCCGTCTCGGGGCGATCCGTCTCAGGGCGATCCATCTAAGAGCGATCCATCTAAGGGCGATCCATCTAAGGGCGATCCATCTAAGGGCGATCCATCTAAGGGCGATCCATCTTAGGGCGATCCATCTCAGGGCGATCCATCTCAGGGCGATCCATCTCAGGGCGATCCATCTCAGGGCGATTCATCTCAGGGCGATTCATCTCAGGGCGATTCATCTCAGGGCGATCCATCTCAGAGCGATCCATCTCAGAGCGATCCATCTCAGAGCGATCCATCTCAGAGCGATCCATCTCAGAGCGATCCATCTCAGAGCGATCCATCTAAGAGCGATCCATCTAAGAGCGATCCATCTAAGAGCGATCCATCTAAGAGCGATCCATCTAAGAGCGATCCATCTAAGAGCGATCCATCTCAGAGCGATCCATCTAAGAGCGATTCATCTCAGGAAAATCCATCTCAGGGCATATGTTAAAATTACTTTTACAAAACCTTGTTTTTTAATTTCAGGGTTAATGTCATTATATTTTATATTAAGTTCATTTACAGGGCGGAACCGCAGATTTCCCACCAAACCTTTAACTTTACTAATTACCAAATAGTTTCTTAATACTTATGTTTTCCTTTCCATTATTATTATTTTTTGCTGCGTGAGAGAGGATAAGGAACCAGTGACACAATTCCATTTTTTTACCTAATTCCAATCTATGAACTTAATGCACAAGTTACTAACTTGTGTAACGATATATCTGTAAGAGACAGTAGTTAGTGACAGATTCCTTACCTTAGAATATCCCCAGGCGTCAGGCTGGATCCGGAAAGTTTTTTGCGTAGCAGTACCCTTGCGCTGCCGGTAGGCGGCGTCGTGCGGCTCCGCGTCCGTCGTCGGCGTCGTGATCGCCGGGATGACGTCGCGGGCAGTACTTAGACGCCGCCCCTGCGCGCTGACGTCAGTTCTGTACACGACTTTCCGCGCCAGGAACGCAGAGCCATGCAAGAAGCTGACATAGGTGTCTGAAAAATACTAGGGCCCTGAAAGGGATGTCCTTAACCCTAGAAATCAGTTCGCAGAACGCGGAGGATGGGTGGGGCGGTAAGGAATCTGTCACTAACTACGGTCTCTTACAGATATATGGTTACACAAGTTAGTAACTAGTGCATCTGAAAGAGACACGTTAGTGACAGATTCCTTACCTTAGAATAGATACCCCAGCAATACCAACCCCGGTGGTGGGTCTGCGAACAAAGATCAGACAAGGAAGTCCTGGAGGACAGAACGGCCAAAGAAGCCGTCCCTCCGGACCTGACTGTCAAGGCAGTAATGCTTTGTAAACGTGTGCAGCGAGGCCCACGTAGCTGCCTGACAGATAACCGGCAGCGGAACACCGCGGCCCAAGGCCGTGGTAGCAGCCGTTGCCCTGGTGGAATGGGCACGCAGCCCAACAGGAGGATCCTTCTTAGCCAAAGAATAGCAGGCCTTGATGCACAAGGTAACCCAGCGGGAGATGGTTCGTTTGTGCACCGCCCGACCTTTTTGGCGCCCACGTAGCCAACAAAGAGCTGGTCATCCACCCGGAAGTGTTTTGTGCGGTCGATATAGAAGGAGAGCGCACGTTTTGGGTCCAGACGGTGGAGCCTCTCTTCCTCTCTGGAAGGATGCGGAGGCGGAAAGAAGGTAGGCAAAGTGATGGTCTGCCCAATGTGGAAGGCAGTAACCACCTTTGGCAAGAAGGACGGACGCGTCCTAAGAACAACCTTGTCTGGATGAACAGACAGAAAGGGAGGTTTGCAAGATAGAGCCTGGAGCTCACTCACCCGCCGAGCGGAGGTGATGGCCACCAGAAAGGCTGTCTTCAGAGTCAGAAGACGAAGAGGACAGTTATGTAGAGGCTCAAAGGGAGCGCACATTAAAAAGGTAAGAACCAAGTTCAAGTCCCACTGAGGCATCACAAACGGAACAGGAGGAAAGAGGTGTGTAATGCCTTTTAAGAACCTGTTAACAACAGGGGACTTGAAAAGGGAGGGCTGATCAGGAAGCCTGAGGAAGGCCGAGATAGCACAAAGATAACCCTTAATGGTACCCAGGGCAGAACCCTGTTGGGCCAGAGAAAGAAGGAACAGAAGGACCTCAGAAAGAGGGGCAGAAAGGGGATTCACAGCCTTTGCTGTGCACCATGCCACAAATTTGTTCCACCTGCAGGCGTATACCACCTTAGTGGAGGGACGCCTGGCTGCCAGAATCACATCACAAACTTCGGGAGGCAAGTCGAAAGGAATCAACTGCCGCCGCTCAATCTCCACGCAAGCAGGTGTAGACAGGACAGGTTCGGGTGGAGGACCGTCCCCCGCTGCTGCGACAGAAGATCCTCCCGAAGAGGCAGACGGATCGGGGGATCTACGCTCATACTGAGTAGCTCGGGATACCAAACTCTTCGAGCCCAGTCCGGAGCCACAAGGATGACTTGGGCCCGGTCGTGCCGAATCTTCAACACTCTGGGTAGAAGTGGTATAGGCGGAAAAGCGTACAACAGACCGCAACTCCACTCGCGACGAAAAGCGTCGCCGAGCGAGTGCCGCCTTGGAAATTCCAACGCGCAGAACTGATGACATTGCGCGTTCTCTTCGGTGGCGAATAGATCTAACCAAGGCTCTCCCCATTGTAGAAAGAGTCCCTGCGCCACTTCCGAGTGAAGACGCCATTCGTGATCCATCATGCACCTGCGGCTGCAGGTTCGTCCGCCCTGGCGTTCAGGGAACCTGCCAGGTGTTGAACCATCAGGAACATGCCCTGATGTTCCAGCCATGTCCAGAGGCGCAGAACCTCCTGACAGAGGGTCCACGACCCCACCCCGCCCTGTTTGTTGCAGTACCACATGGCGGTGGTGTTGTCTGTGAACACCTGCACTACCTTCCCCTTGACAGAGGGAAGGAATGCCTTGAGTGCAAGTCGGATCGCCCGGAGCTCCAGAAGGTTGATATGGAGCCGGGACTCCGCCGGAGACCAGAGGCCTCTGATCTCCGCCTCTCCCATGTGACCGCCCCATCCCAGAAGGGACGCGTCCGTCACAACTGTGTGCTCTGGCTGGGGAAGGGAGAGGGATCTGCCCATGACCCATTGCCGGTTCGAGAGCCACCACTGCAACTGTTTTGCAGTCCCCTCCGAGATCTGGACGTGATCGGACAGGTTGCCCCGGTGCTGCGCCCACTGGAACTTCAGGTCCCACTGCAGAGCCCGCATATGCCATCTGGCATGATTGACCAGCAGGATGCAGGAGGCCATGAGGCCCAGCAGCCTCAGGGTCATCCGTACCGAAACCCAGGATAAAGGCTGAAAGATTGGAATCATAGCCTGAATATCCCGGACTCGCCGTTCGGGAGGATAGGCCCGAAACTGCGTCGTGTCCAGAACTGCTCCGATGAAAAGGAGCTGTGGAGAAGGAATCAGATGCGACTTCGGCACATTGATGGAGAACCCCAGCGAGTGCAGGAGTTCGGCCGTAGTCTGGAGGTGGGAGACGACTGCCTGGGACGAGCCCGCCTTCAGCAGCCAGTCGTCGAGGTAGGGGAAGACTGAAACCCCTGCCCGGCGCAGATGAGCTGCGACCACCGCCATCACTTTCGTGAACACCCGAGGGGCACTGGTAAGGCCAAAAGGGAGCACGGTGAACTGAAAATGCTCGAGGCCTACCGTGAACCGAAGGTAACGCCGGTGGGCCGGCAGGACGGGGATGTGGAAATAGGCGTCCTGCAAGTCCAACGCTACCAACCAGTCTCCAGGGTCTAGGGCAGTCAAGACCTGAGCTAGGGTGAGCATCTTGAACTTCTCCTTCCGGAGGAAGCGATTGACGTTCCGGAGGTCCAAGATAGGACGCATGTCCTCCTTGTCCTTTTTGGGCACCAGGAAGTAGTGGCAGTAGCAACCACGTCCTACTTCTGGGGTGGGAACATGCTCGATGGCCCTCTTGGCCAAGAGGGCCGTGACTTCCTTCTGCAGAAGTACCAAGTGATCCCCTGACATGCGGTGGAATTGTGGTGGCATGGCTGGGGGGGTGGTCTCGAAGGGGAGGGAGTAGCCCCTTCGGACAATGTCCAAGACCCACCTGTCCGAGGTGATGGGACGCCAGTGGTGAAGGTGATGGCGGACCCTGCCCCTACTGGCGTGCTGTGCACCTGAAAGGAGGGACTAGGAGGGCTTGGAGGCCGCGGACGGGTTGGAGGTGGTGGCCTGACCCGCACGTTGGTTGCCCGATCCGCCACGGCGGTATCCACGTCCTCGGCCACGCGAAGACGCCTGCTGCGCGGGCCGGTGGCTGGGCTGCTGACGTGACTGGGCGCCCCTTCCGTGGCCACGATAGGGACGTCCAGAAGGTAGCGGAGGGCGTGTAGCAGAAAGGCCCAGGGACTTGGCAGTAGCCCGTGAGTCCTTAAAACGCTCTAACGCATGGTCTGCTTTGGAACCAAAAAGACCGACTCCATCAAAGGGCATGTCCATGAGGGTATTCTGGACATCACCCGAAAAAGCAGTGGTTCTCAGCCAGGCGTGGCGACGCAGCGCCACCGTCGTTGCAATAGATCTGCCCAGCGAGTCGGCGGTATCAAGGCCACAACGTATGGTGTATTTGGCCACATCCCTACCTTCCGCAATGGCGCGGGTAAGCAGTGTCTGGACCTCCTCAGAACACTGGGGCAAAACAGTCGCCACCGAATCCCACAAGGAGTGGGTATATCGGCCCAAAAGACAAGCGGTGTTGATGGACCGCAAGCCAGCACTGGAGGAAGAAAAACCCTTCTTCCCAAATTGATCCAGGCGTTTGGATTCCCTATCCGGAGGGGCGGTAGGGAAGGCGGTTTGGGAAGCCGAGGCTTGGACAACCAAGCTCTCAGGAGTGGGGTGGACAGAGAGAAACAAGGGGTCGCCCGGAGCTGGGCGATGGCGTCGGGACACGTTCCTATCCACAGGAGCCCCTGTGTTGGGCTTGGACCAGGCGCCCAAAGAACGTCAGTGAGTGCATCGTTGAACGGCAGCACAGTCTCCAAGGAGGAGGCTGCCGGCTGAAGCACTTCTGTCAAGAGATTAGTCTTGACCGCCACAGTAGGGAGTCGGAGATGTAAGGCTCCAGCTGCCCTACGCAACACCGTTGCAAAATTGGCTCCCTCCTCCGTAGCCACGGGAGGGAGACAGCATGCCAGTGTCAGGGGAAGTATCT
The DNA here is from genome assembly GCA_963921515.1 of Calotriton arnoldi. Taxonomy (NCBI): domain Eukaryota; kingdom Metazoa; phylum Chordata; class Amphibia; order Caudata; family Salamandridae; genus Calotriton; species Calotriton arnoldi. Next base: position 71,909 of record CAWUFW010019789.1, on the reverse strand, counting down.
AGACCACTGGCATCCCCTAGTTCCTCTGCCCAGTCCTCATCATACTGACACTGTTGTGTCAGAGGGTCCTCAGACCCCTCCCAGTCCCTCCTGGTCCTCCTCCGGTTCAAAATAAGGAGGAGGAGGGACATTTGGGACCCAAGGTCTCATCGGCGCCGGAACCGGCGTCGAGCGGCGTCGGTCCGGCTCCATGTCCGGAGCCGGAGAGTACATGGGGACGACGCCGCCAGGAGCCCCAGGCGGCGTCAGGAACGGCACCGGAGACATCGGCGCCGGCGGAGGCGTGGTCAGGTCGACCGGCGTCGATGGGGGTTGCGGTACCACCGGAGCCGGGATCGAGGCCAGGGCCGAAGCCGGGATCGAGGCTGGAGGCACGAGCGACGCCGGGACCGGAGTCGTCGGCGACGCCGGGGCAACCCCATCAGGGCCCGCGGGGCCCGAAGGCGCACCGGAGGGACCTTGAGGCCCGAAGAGGCGGGCCATGGCCGACAGGAATTCCTGTACTTGGGCCGGATCCGCCCCGAACCCGGGAAGGACGGGTATTGCGGGGCGACTCCACAGGCATGTCCGGGGCCGCGGGGACGGTGCCGGGAGGGGCCTCAGCCGAGTCGCGAGACCGGCGAGGCGAAGTCCTAGAGCGATGATGCTTTTGGACTTCTTGTGTTTAGACTTACCGAACGACGAAGACTTGGATCCCGACGACCGGCGAGGACTCCGCGACCGACCCCTCGACCTCTCACGCGACCGGGGCTTGGTGTGGCGCGGAGCCGACTGCCGGGCCTCGAGGAGCTTTCGAGACCGCTCTCGCAAAGCTTTCGGGTTTAGGGACCGGCAGTCGGAACACTACTTCGTGTCGTGGTCTCGCCCGAGGCAGAAGAGACACTCCAGATGCGGGTCTGTGATGGACATCATCCGAGCACAGGCGTCGCAACGTTTAAAGCCGGGCATCCCTAACGACACCTTGTAGTCGATATGAAAGAAACAGTGAAAAAATTCACCCAAAAAGTTAGTCAAAAAATGACTAGGGCACTGCTCTTCCCGGATCTGCGCTTGCTGGCGCGGAAAAAGAAGAACTGACGTCAGCGCGCAGGGGCGGCGTCTAAGTACTGCCCGCGACGTCATCCCGGCGATCACGACGCCGACGACGGACGCGGAGCCGCACGACACGCCTACCGACGCGCAAGGGTACTGCTACGCAAAAAACTTTCCGGATCCAGCCTGACGCCTGGGGATATTCTAAGGTAAGGAATCTGTCACTAACGTGTCTCTTTCAGATTTTATGCTTCCTGTTAGCATTACTCCGAATAATTATCCAAACCTTTTCTGTCTATTTTTTTTTATTATCCTTAGACTTTTTCATATTCTCTGGTAATGGACCAGAAAAAAATATGTAACCACAAGAGCAGAGGTTTACACTTAATCCTTTGGTACACCTGAAGGATGGTCCATTACACGGCACAACTTGTGCAAATTACAACTTAACGTTAAGGACTCAATCACTCAACTAGAGACACCAACAGCTGCAGGCGAAGCATCGAGTAGAACTCACAGGGCCTTCTTCCAGTTCAGATGGGACTATCCATACTGAACTGGAAGAAGGCCCTGTGAGTTGTACGAGATGCTTCGCCTGCAGTTGGAGGGGTCTGTAGGTGAGTGAAGTTCACAGTTATATAGGAAATATACAGTTCCTGTGGGTTGAACAAGGTCAGCCTCTCTACCGCCCACCCTACGGAATAAGAGCCCAGGATGGGCTCCATCACACACGTTACCATAGCACATAGGAGTACAATTACTACCAAGTCACCCAAGGAAGCTAAAAGGTCAAAGGGGCACAGAAACAAAAGGGACGTGGAGATACAGTGAGCCCCTGTTCCTGATGTCCAGTCCTCTAAAGCCTAAAACTATCACAAAGGACACACGAGCTTCATGTGATGAGAAGTCCCGCAAAGATGATAAACCTGCAACGCTGCTTCACGCTTGGTCAGTTTGTTTTTTCCTTATTAGCCTAGGGGACTGTGAAAGTGCCATAGCAGGCTTGGTCACACGGTTACAATACTACTAGTGAACGGCATAGTTAATGCTACTACAATTACCCAGTGTGGGTCGCCCTCTGTCATTCATGAAATTTGAATAACTATGTACCTTAGCATGCAAACACATATTTTTATCTTTTTTAAGTCTTTAGACTTTAGCCAGACTCTGCCCCTTTACACATTGCAATCTCTACTGAAATAAAATTCATTGTGCTCTTCATCAGCTGCAGTATCCCAGTAGCCAATGACAAACACATTCCATCGATACATCTCTGAAAGAGGGAGGTGGAGGGGAGAGACTAGTTTTAAAACTGAGGAAGGCACAGAATGTGGAGACATACAGCTCCCGGCAGATTTTTTTCTTCCAGGTCTGAGCCACAACTATAGGCAAAGAACATGATGAAGTGATAAAAAAACATGCAGAAGAGACTTGGAGGAATCAGCGCACAGTTTAGAGTACCCACCCAGCCTGAGAATCAATATGTACAAGAGCAATTGGAAGGTTTGGATAAATCCCTCCCAAAGCACCGCAGACCAAGAGTTCCATAGGGGCTTTTCAGGAACAACTCTGCTGCAGCCGCAAGGACGAACCAGCACAGTTTATCCGGTGGAAACACTACTGGACACAAGGTTCATTCTCTGGTCACTCGGTCTCAGAGTTTATGCTGATCTCATCTCTTCATGGACCACAACACAATTTCAATGAGCTCAGTGTTTGGATAATTGTGGACACGGGTAGAAGCCTTGACACGAGGAAAGATGGGTGTGGCTGTGTACGTGTTTTTATGTCCCCAGGACTTGATACAGCAAGCTTGCTAGTTTTGATGGAGTGAAAAAATAGTTCTGCGCCAACTAACCTAGCCATAACCAGCAGACAGAAACAGAGGTATTCCTAACTTGCAAAATCGATGTGTTCTCACATTCTTGTGCAAGCAGCAGAGCAATCAGTCATTTACCACAGACAGCTTAGCTAAACCATGTGTCACTGACTTTACCCCGGCCCTGCTAAGTGTAAACCTGCCTGTCTGCCTATCTATCCCATCATATCCAAGTGTCGATCGGTTGCTAGAAGCCCACAGGAGAGAACTTTAAGGAAATGGATTCAAGAGTGAAACATTATCAGGACACACAGGTCTTGGGAAACTGCTTATTCTAGTTGGACAGGGAATCCAAAAACATGCAGACACAGGGGATATTGGAACGGAGAGTGTCTGACACAGTGACTTCGAGACGGCAAATACAAGATAGCTGCATAGATAACAGAACAGGAGAAGGAGACACCATATCTATTTTAGGTGTGTGGAGACAGAGAATGAAGAGGCTTTGGGTGACACTGCGTCTATCAGAACCTCAACAAGAATTACAACTCCTGGACACGAAACTGAAGAATCACAAACGAGGTCACTTGGAAGGACACAAGATCTGCCATCCCCTACAGAGATCTTTTGGTACTTTAACGAACGACAACACTGACATAGCTCACACCCACTATATCGAGGACCTTATGGCCTGAACCCCTTGTGGAGCACCATGGGGAGGATAAGCCATGACATCATTCTCACTTAAGCAGAGTAGCTTGGAACGCTGTGAAATAAAACCAAAGGAACACTGTAGTAGAAAAAATGCCACCTACAGACCACCGTAGTCACTGAGCCGAGGAAGAATGAATGCTCGACAATCACTCACAATGAAGGCACTCTGTGGGTTAAAGTCGTTAGTCTCCCTCAATGGTCTTAAGAGCCAGGAGATCATGGAAGTGGCAAACCCAGCACTACACAAAAACTGCATCACTAATTTGACAATGTTATGTTAAGAAGATTTGTAGAGTGAGCATATAACCCAGGAGGTATCCTGGCACCAAATAAGGGGATGGGGGCTGCCCTGACTGGGAACTTATTGGAACAGCCAAGTTTTCAGTTTCTTCCAACATTCTAGGACAGAGGTGGTGGATCGGATGTGTAACAGGAGGTCATTCCAGGCTTTAGGAGCCAGGAAAGAATTGGCATTGCCTCCGGTTCCAGCTCTACGTATGCGGGCACCTTGTGCGATAAGGAAATTAGAGGAGCAGAGGTGTCTGATTGTAGTGTGTAATTTGATGCAAGTGTTGAGGTACGCGGGCCCTTGATCGCATAATGCTCTTTTTGTGTGATGGAGGACTTTGAAGAGAGCATGCTTGATTATGGGGTACCAGTGGAGGTCAATGAAGTGTCTGGATTTGTGTGTGTGGAGTGGGAGATTGAGAGGGTCTGGCTGTTTCATTCTGGATGATCGTGAGACTTTTAATGAGTCATGAGATGATTCTGATGTACAGGAAGTTTCCATAGTCCAGTCGACTGGCATTCAGTGCTTGAGTGACAGATCTCTGGATGCTTAGTGGGAGACATCTGAAGATTTTCTTGAGGGATTTGAGTGTTTGGAAGCAGATAGAGGCCACAGTGTTGACCTGCTTAAACATCAAGATTTGTTAGGCGGAGTAAGATAGTGACATGTTTGCATGAGTCTGGGAAGGTGGCTGTGGTGACAGAGTTGTTGAGAATTGGTGTGAGGGTGGTGTAGATGGCGCGGTGTCCTTTGAGGAAGATTAAATGGGGGAAGGGTCCAATGGTGCTTCCGATTCGATAGTGCGCATCATGGTGGCGGTTTCATGGGGGTGATGGTCAGTCAGCACATGTCAGAGTAGTTTCTTGAGTGCAATTCTCATCAGAATGGAGGGAGGCAAGCATGGCAGGCTCGGTTGGGATGGGAAGTTGGTGTGTATGGTGGTGATTTTGGTGAAGCAGTTGGTGCAAAGTTTCTGTGATGCGGTGATGGAGCTGGCGGTGGGCGATGTGAATTATTTTACTATGGTGAATATTTCTTTTGCGTTGTTGGAGCCGTTTTCAATCTGTTCGATGACTGCAGCACGCTTGGTGAGCCTCTTAGAAACAGCAAGATGCTCCTGAGGAGTAAGTAGGGATGAAAATTGCCTTTACACAAAGACAGCTGTCAGAGAAGGAGATTCTGGTCCACACAGAACACAATCACTACCCCATCCAAGACTCACTCATTATTTGTCTGTTAAGCCGTTGCTTGATGCAGCCTAAGGAAGGGATGCCTCCAGTCAAGAAAGTACCCTGGTACTCTCAAAACCAAGGACGATCAATATCCCTGAGCTCCAAAGAGATGCTCTTTTTTCATCATAGGTGATGTAGAGAATCTTTGGCCGGGCACAGGGAGCTGGTCATCAGGAACTACATGTCCCCATGTGTTGAGACAGATAACTTGATGGCAGCGAGAAAATCCACGATCACTTCTTGTATAACTTGAACCTTCCTCAGAGGATGAAATCCCTATGACACCAGGAATCTGCTGCTGGCTCTCTGCCTTGAAGGGTAGTTCGTAGGGAGCGTGCTGCAAGCCCCCCAACAGGAATGGCTAATAGCTCCTCTGCTTGAAATGGCTACCACCAGCTCTCAGTATCCAAAGAGTGAAACATGACACAGCTGCAAGACAAAATTCAAGGGTCCTCTATTCAGGTTACGTACCATGAAGAAGGCCGTCACAAGACTACTCTGCCCTCAAGTAAGGTTTCAGACCCACATGACCAGCAAAACACATACAAACACACACATTCTCTTCACTCAGGGTCCTCGGTGTTTTAAGAAATGACCTTTAAAAGAACATTCACTCTATAAAACTACAAGTTGGTGTTGGCAGAACAACCATTTAGTCAGTCATCGACGAGTTCTCCTCTATAGCAGGCCTGGAGGGGACCCCTCCAGCCCATTTGCTTACGTCTCAATCTGAAAACCTTGAGATTCAAGCAAGAGGAGGCAGCTCCAGTTTTGCTGTAACAACTCATGTACAAAATTACTTGGTGCAGAGGTCACCGTGAATGTCTCAGTAGTTAGAAACTAGTTAATCGCTACAGGTCAGGATGGGGTGAAGAATCCGGTGGAATTGTAGGTCACAAAAAACCTTGAGTAGGAAACATGTTCTTTCTCTGGTGGCGGACTAGCTGTGTGATTCTCAATATCAGATACTTTCCACTGGTGCCATACAGAGCAGTGACCTGCATATGTGGTGAAGAGATAAATGCCTGTGCATGTGGTAGTGGCCTGTAAACCCTGCCCATCACAGCAAACCCAAAGATCTTCCATACGTCCACAGGACTAAGGTCGCCCTTCAATCCGGACAATTCTTTATGACTTCTTTGGATCTCAGCACTAAAATCAACCTTCTGGTATTACATTTCTGGTTTGACCACTCAACGTCCATTTTTAAGGTCAGGTCAGTGTGCTTACACCCGAAACAGAGACTCAGAAAGATGGATAGGGACTGACTCCTCAAAGCATTCATGTCACGATGTTCTAATACATCTTCAGTGGTTGGGTAGAAGAAAACCTTTGATGAATGAAAAATCCAACATTTGTTAGACACAAAAGAGCTAGGAAGGCGAGTGCCAACCACAAGTGTGGATCGCTGTCAACTTCTTTGACGAAGACCCGATGACCGGACTCCTCAACCTCCTCGCAGAACATATACAGAGTAAGTACCGAAAACACCCTAGACTTTTGCTAAATAACAGCACAACTGCAGGGAGGCTGAGAGTGGAGCACAGTTGCAAAAAACACAGTACTGTGCAAACTCTGCTTAGAGGACACCCTAAGATTGCTCCAAACTTCGGAACCCAACCATGAAATTTGAACTCAAGAAGCAGCTACATTACAAATGATGGGATGGATCTTCGCAAAGTACCCCAAGAGCTCTCTGGAACTGAAAGTGTAATGATCTGAAACTGGAGTCAAGTGAACCCCTTGCTGAAGAAAACAACTGCTGACCCGACTGACATCAAGAACTTCAGACCTATCTCTCTTCTCCCCTTGCCAGCCAGAGTCAACGAGAAGGCTATCAACGGCCAACTCTTAGAGTTCATCCTGGACCTCACCCAATCCAGCTTCCGAAGCAACCACAGCACCGAGACCGCCCTCCTCGCCACCACAGGCAACGTCCGCACTTTCCTCGACCGAGGCGAAACTGCAGCCCTCATCCTCATGGACAGCTCAGCCGCATTTGATACCCTCTCACCGCACCTTATGCACAAGACTCCACGATGCCAGCATCCGTGACAAAGCCCTGGAATGGATCTGCTCCTTAGTCACTGGCCGAACACAGAGAGTCAGACTGCCACTGTTCCACTCTGAACCCACAGAGATCAGCTGCGGAGTGCCTCAGGGCTCCTCCCTGAGCCCCACTCTCTTCGACATCTACATGGCCCCGCTCGCAGCCATCATCAGGAACCACAGACTCAACATCATCTCTTACACCGACGACAAAGAGCTGATTCTCTCCCTCACCAACGAGCCCACAGTCGCCAAGAACAACTTCCAGGACGGGATGAAGGCTGTCACCACCTAAACGAAGAACAGCTGCATCAAGCTCAACTCAGAGAAGAACGAAGTCCTCATCATGGGCTCCACCCCCTCCACCTGGGACGACTTCTGGTTTGGACCCCCCCCCCACACCCACAGACCATGCACGAAACCTCAGCATCATCCTGGACTCCTCACTCACAATGAGCCGCCAAATCACCGCCGTCTCATCATCCTGTTTCCACACGCTACGCCTGCTCCGAAAGATCTACAAATGGATCCCCACCGAATCCAGAAAGATGGTCACCCACACACTCATCAGCAGCAGAATAGACTACGGCAACACACTCTACGCTGGCATCCCCCAGAAACTACTCACGAAACTGCAGAACATTCAGAACGCCTCAGCCAGACTTATCCTCAACATCCCCTGCCGCAGCCACATCACCGGACACCTGAAACACCTTCACCTTCAAGATCCTCACACACGCCTACAAAGCCCTACATGACGTGGGACCTGCATACCTTAACCACCGCCTCGCATTCCACGAACCCACCTCCGCTCCACCAAACTGGCCCTGGCTGCCATCCCACGTACCCACAAGGCCACGGCTAGAGGAAGATCCTTCTCTTACCTCACAGCAAAGACCTGGAACACCTTCCCTCTCCACCTCAGCCAATCACTGTCACTGCCTTAATTCAGGAAGGACCTCAAGACCTGGCTCTTCGACTCAACCACACCACCTTTGATGGACCAGAAGTCCTCAAACCCTGATTGACTGATTGAAGTGAACGACCATGTTGCGGATAAAAGGTCGCTATGGTTGGATGCCAATGTCTATGCATATTCTTGAAAGGTTTCAAGAAAAACAGTCCTAAAACTCATTCTGTATCATGAATCCAAGGAGGCTCTCTGCAAAGCACACATGACTTTACAACCTAAACTGAAAAGGATGGAACCCGTAGCTGCAAACCAGACACAGAATGTTGAGGCATTTTTAATACTCAACCCTGCATGCTGTGAAGGCTACCGTGATTAACCTGGAATTTTAGGAAAGCTATGTCCTAGACGTCCAGCTACGTTGGAAAGATGATAGAGAGAAGCAACCCCCCCAAAAAAGGGTAAGCAAATAGTGCACACACTCTGAGATGGTTCTTGGGGAGTACAGACAGAGGTGGAGAATAGGAGACTAAGGACAGAGAAGACCGACTGGTCCTTGTGGGGAGGGAAAGGTGAGTTCAGAGCACGAATTAGAAAATCCAAGCCCTTCTGGTTTTATATTTCAGTGCTACAATATGATATGTACATCAGTGGACATCTGTTGGCAACGACTAAAGGGTGCTGGAGCACAGGAGTCCATTTAGTATCAGTTCAACGGAATGCACTAAAAATAGAAAAAAAACAATTGATGGTACTCAACGGGTTACTGGGGTGCAGCAGCTGAAGCAGGATTTTCTGAGAGTCTTCCATATCAGTACATCTTAAGGAAACAGAACCAGGATATTGCCTAAGGATGCGAAGAGTGATTAACCGATTACAGGTTATTATTCTAGGCTTTTAAATTATAAGAAGTTTCAACCTTTTATACAAAAAACATGCAACATTAAAAGTGCTCACTTCCTACATAAACAGTAAAGATTTGGAGATCTACATTCTTCCTCAGACTGATGGTTATTACCTAAGAGCTCCTGCAGCATGTCAGCAAATTCCTCTGTAATGGGTTGGGTCTCCTCTGGGCAGCCCAACTCTTCAGTCATTAATTGGGTCTCCCCTAAGCAGACCAACTCTTCAGTTATTGGTTGACTTTCCTCTAGGCAGACCAACCCTTCAGTACCTGGTTGTGTATCCACCAAGCAAACCAACTCTTCAGTCATCGGTTGGCCCTCCTCCAAGGAGGCCAACTCTTCAGTCATTGATTTGGTTTCCTCTAGGCAAATCAAATTGTCAGTACCTGTTTGTGTCTCCTGCAAGCCGACCAACTCTTCAGTTATAGGTTGAGAATCCTTCAAGCGGACAAACTCTTCAGTTATATGTTGGGTGTCCTCCAAGCAGCTCAATTCCTCAGGCAGCGGTTGGCTTTCCAGCTGCATTTCAGATTTTGCACTTAAAGGTTTTTTAACCGTGAGGGAAACTGGTTCTTCGTCCATTGGCTGGATTCCCTCTTGTTGACTTGACGCTGTATTCAACTGGTGGTTCTCCATTTGAGAGTGTTCAACAGCCACTGGCTGGTAGTCCTCAATCTTGTAAGTCTCTTCACTCATAGTTTGCTTGTCCGTGTGGTGGTCTAAATCTACATGTATTGCTTGGTTCTCCGGCAGCTCACCTGATTCTTCACTAACAGGCAGGTTCTCCTCCAACTGACCTAAACTTTCCATCACTGGATGGCTCTTTTCCGTTGGGAACAATTCCTCACTAGCCGACTGTTCATCTTCCAACTGGCCGACAGTTTCCACCACTGGTTGATTCTCTTCAAGCGGGAATGACTGTTTTGGATGGTTCTCCGCGGGTTGGCCTAATTCTTTAATAATGAGCCTCTCCTCCAGCTGTACGGAGTCTTCATTCTGTATCTGGGTCTCAGCTGGATGGATCAGTTCCTCCATCATTGGTTGCATTTCCTCCAGATGGAATGATTCTTCACTCTCAGACTGCTTTATGTCTGGCTGAATTACTTCTTTCGTCAAAGGTTCACCTTTCTCCAAATGAAATGATTTATCACTCACTGGCTGGTTCTCCTGCAGCTGAGTTGGTTTTTCCACCAGTATCTCTCTCTCCTCTAAGTGGAACGATTTTTCACTTAGTGCCTGGTTCTCCTCTAGCTGACAAAATCTTTCACTTATTGGCTGGCTGACATCTAGGTGATTTGGTATTCCACTGATTGGTTGATTGTCCTGCATTTGGACTAAATCTTCACTTATTACTTGTTTAACCCTCAGATTGCCACATTCATTAACTATTTGCTGCTTCCCCTCTGACTGGCACCATTGTTCACTCACTGGTTGGTGCTCTTCCACCATGCACGATTCCTCCACTGTTGGTTGGATCTCCTCTGACTGGCACAGTTCTTCACTCATTTCTAGGTTACCCTCCTCTTGGTTCAATTCTTGTTTGACTGGTTGTTTTTCCACTTGGTGGCTGAGGTCTTCTGTGATAGGCTCATTCTGCTCTTGCTGGCACCAATTTACACTTACACTCTGGTCTCCTACCAGCTTGCTCATCTCGTCTACCATTGGCTGGCTCTGCCCTTGCTGGCACCACTCTTCACTTACTGGCTGGTGTCCTTCCAGCTGGCTCGTCTCTTCTAACCTAGGCCGGTTCTGCTCTGGCTGGCACCACTCTTCACTTACTAGCTGGTCACCTTCCAGCTGGCCCGTCTCTTCTACCACTAGCTGACTCTGCCCTTGCTGGCACCACTCTTCACTTACTGGCTGGTCTCCTTCCAGAATGCTTGGATCTTCTTCCATCGGCTGGCTCTGCTCTTGCTGGCACCATTCTTCACTTACTGGCTGGTGTCCCTCCAGTTGGCTTGCTTCTTCTACAATAGGTTGACTTTGTTCTTGCTGACACCGTTCTTCACTTACTGGCTGGTGTCCCTCCAGTTGGCTTGCTTCTTCTACAATAGGTTGACTTTGTTCTTGCTGACACCGTTCTTCACTTACTGGCTGGTGTCCCTCCAGTTGGCTTGCTTCTTCTACAATAGGTTGACTTTGTTCTTGCTGACACCGTTCTTCACTTACTGGCTGGTGTCCCTCCAGTTGACTTGCTTCTTCTACAATAGGTTGACTTTGTTCTTGCTGACACCATTCTAAACTTACTGGCTGCTGGTTTCCTACCGGCTGGCTCAGCTCTTCTATCCTAGGCTGGCTTTGTTCTTGCTGGTGTCCCTCCAGCTGGCTTGGGTCTTCTACCATCGGCTGGTTCTGCTCTTGCTGGCACCACTCTTCACGTACTAGCTGGTCATCCTCCAGCTGGCTCGTCTCTTCTACCTTTGGCTGGCTCTGCCCTTGCTGGCACCACTCTTCACTTACTGGCTGGTGTCCCTCCAGCTGGCTCGGATCTTGTACCATAGGCTGGTTCTTCTCTTGCTGGCACCATTCTTCACTTCCCGACTGGTCTCCTTCCAGAATGCTTGGATCTTCTTCCATCGGCTGGCTCTGCTCTTGCTGGCACCATTCTTCACTTACTGGCTGGTGCCCCTCCAGTTGGCTTGCTTCTTCTACAATAGGTTGACTTTGTTCTTGCTGACACCGTTCTTCACTTACTGGCTGGTGTTCCTCCAGTTGATTTGCTTCTTCTATCATAGGTTGACTTTGTTCTTGCTGACACCATTCTAAACTTACTGGCTGCTGGTTTCCTACCGACTGGCTCGGCTCTTCTACCCTAGGCTGGCTTTGTTCTTGCTGGTCATCCTCCAGCTGGCTCGTCTCTTCTACCTTTGGCTGGCTCTGCCCTTGCTGGCACCACTCTTCACTTACTGGCTGGTGTCCTTCCAGCTGGCTCGGGTCTTCTACCATCGGCTGCTTCTGCTCTGGCTGGCACCATTCTTCACTTACTGGCTGGTGCCTCTCCAGCTGGCTCTGATCTTCTACCATCGGCTGGCTCTGCCCTTGCTGGCACCATTCTTCACTTACTGGGTGGTGCCTCTCCAGCTGGCTCTGATCTTCTACCATCGGCTGGCTCTGCTCTTGCTGGCACAATTCTTCTCTTAATGACAGGTCTCTTTCAAGATGGATTGGCTCTTCAGTGATAGGTTGGCTCTGCTCTTGCTGGCACAACTCTTCACTTATTGGCTGATCTCCTTCCAGCTGGCTCGGATCTTCTTCCATTGGCTTGCTCTGGTCTTCCTGACACGATTCTTCACTTACTGGCAGGTCTCCCTCCAGCTGGCTCAGACAGTCTACTGTAGGCTTGCTCTGCTCTTGCTGGCACCAGTCTTCCCTTAATGGCTGGTCTCTCTCCAGCTGGCTTGGTTCTTCTGTTATAGTTTGGCTTTGCTCTTGCTGGCACAGGTCTTCACTTACTGGTTGGTTTGCATCCAACTGGCTCTGCTCTTCTGTGACAGGCTGGTACTCCTCCATCTCAGAGCTTTCTTTAGTTATTCTCTGCTTTTCCTTTAAGTGGACTAAATCTTTGCTCGCTAAGTAGCTTGCCTCCACTGGTCCCATTTCTTCCATCACATGCTCATTTTCCTCCTCATCACACACTTCTTTGCTCATGGGACACGTCTCCTCCAGATGATGCAAGACTTCATGGGGTGGTTGGTTTTCCTGCTCCCCTGTGAGAGGCTGGTTTTCCTCTTGCGGACTCACTGCCTCACTCTCTGGTGGCTTTCTATCTACGTTGGCTAAATCTTCGCTCACTGAGCGGCTCACCTCCATTAGTCTAATTTCTTCATTCACATATTGGCTCTCCTCCCTCTTACGCAATTCGTCACTCCTTGGACATGTCTCCTCTAAATGGCGCAATACTACACTCTCTGGGTGTTTTTTCTCCACGTTTTCTAAACCTTTACTTATTGGTTGATTGCTACTCAGTTCGAGGGATTCTTGTATTGTGTGTTGCTTATCCTCCAACTGGCACCATGCAGCACTTGTTGATTGCTGTCCTTGTAGCAGGCAGAGTTCGTCAACCTGTGCACGGGTCGCTTCCGAATGGCTCCATGCTCCAGTGTCTGTATTCTGCTCCTTCAGTTGGCTCCGCTCCTCCATCCAAGATTTGTTCTCCTTAAGGCGGGATTCCACTTCATGTACCGATGTTGGCTTATTAAGCTCCAGTTGATGCCAATGTACTCTTACTGTTTGCTTATCCTCCATGTGAGATAAATCTTCTCGTTCTGTTTCGTTCACCTCCGGCTGGCTTGAGTCTTCAATCGCTTGCTCAGGTACCCTGATCCATTCTTCACTCATTGACTGGTGTCCCTCAAGCTGGCAGGATTCTTCGATTGATGCTCGAGTCTGCTTTAACTGGCACCATATTTCACTCCCTGGCTGGCTCCGCTCCAGCGGACTTGATTCTTTGGTGATTGGTTGGCCCCCCTCTACCTGGCACCATTCTCCATTTATTGGTTGGTTCTCCTCTAGTTGGCCTGATTCTCCTTTTGTAGTGCTGCTCCGCTCCAAATGGCACCAATCTTCGCTCACTGCTTGTTTCTCCTCTAGCTGGGCCGTTTCTTCCATTATACCTTGATTTTCTTCCAGTAGACACAACTCTTCGCTAATTTCATGCTTTTCTGCATGTTGGGCTACATCTCTACTCACGGTTTGATTTCCATCAAGATGGTCTGATGCCTTCATGGTTGGTTGTTTGGTCTCTTGCAGGTATGAGTCATCACTTATTGGTTGGATATCTTCTAGGTGGGCGGAGTCGCTACTCATTGCTTGATTCCCCTCGAGCTGGTCTGAACCTTCCGCTGCTGGTTGATATTTTGCCAGCTGGCAGAATTCTTCACTCGCTGACTGTTTCTCATTCAGCTGACTCAATTCTAAAATGATAGGTTGGTTTTCTTCACTTTGGTGGGTCCTCCCCAGTTGCTGAAATACTTCATTCACTGCTTGGTTCTCTGACAACTGGATTAAATTTTCACTTATTGTTTGGACCCTATCAAGCTGGACTAATTGGACTATTAGTTGTTGGTTTCCATGCAGCTGGCGCAATTCTTCCATTGTAGGTTGGTTGGCTCCTAGCTGGCTCAATTCTCTTATCATAAAGTCTTTATTCTCAAGCTGGCACAATTCTTTACTTAATGGTTGGTTCCCATCTAACTGGCCAGATTCTGCCATTGTTGGTTGATTTCTGTCACGCTGGCTCAGGTCTCTTATCACTTGTTGCTTCCTTGGAGGCGAGCACACAGGTTCATTTATTGGTGGGGTCTCATCTAGCTGTCTTAGTTCCTTATGTCTTTGCTGGTCCCCATCCAGCTCATTCCCATCGTCACGTATTCGTTTGTGCCTTTTCTGCTGGCAGGTGACTTTCCTTTTCGGCTGTTCCCGTTCCACTGGATAAAATTCTTTACTTATTTGCTGATGCTGCTCCAGATGTCCCAGTTCAGCACTTCTTGACTTCAGCCCTCCCAGCTGACATGGTTCTGGGCTTCCCTGCAGGAGTGTCAATTCTGCACTTAGTGCTGAGTTCTGCTCGACCTGGCTTGACTCGTCGTCACTCATTGAATCATTCTCCTCCAGGCCAGCAGATTCTCCACTCGAAATTTCGTGCATCTCCAGCTGCCTTAGGAGGTTTGAAACTTGACCACGCAATTGTTTTTCTCGTCTCACAGCATGTTGTATACTTTCAAGCAGTTTTTCTTGCCTTTCTAGTGACTTGTCAAGGGCCAACTTCAAGGTTTTAGGACTGCTGGCACAATAATAGCTGTGTTCCTGAAAGAAGGAAAAAAGACGGGTTAATTACTGGCACCAAAAGAAGAATATTCAACAGGCAAATGTTTCCAGGACAGGACAGACACGTGTACACCAGCTGACATGAACTCGGTGTCATCGACTTAACTCTAATGTTATGTACATTACTAGAGAATTACTCGTGTGTTTCGAGTCAATAAGAAACAGTCAGTCCCCTTGAGGTTCTCTTTCAGGAAGCACTAAGAAGGCGAATACTTCTAAAGGCAGTGAAGATGCCAATATCAATAAATATCGATTATCTGTGTCCTCTGGTGCCCACTATGAGCATCTACATGTTGTAGGAAGCGGGATTTACAATTTGGAAAAGGGATAACAGGATCAACTAACAAAAGTAAAAGGGATATAGAATCTTGGAAGTGAATTCCCATAAGGTGAACATGTTCACTGACAACAAGGTTTGGTTAAGCACTGATTTTAGGAATTACATATCAGCCAAAACAATCGAATGTAATCCCAACACAGGCCCAGCAATTCCAACAGCAATGGAACACACAATCAACAATAGCAGATGCTGTCATATAACTTTTACAACTAGAAGGGCAACTGTTCTCGCCCAGCAGGAGCGGGGTGAGGAGGAGAGGGCCTTCGTCTCAGCCGATCCGGGACAAGTGCAGGCTTAAACTCTGGACCACTGCAGGGCACAGGCCATGGGCAGAGCTGAACACAGCAGCATGTGTACAGCTCTGGAGTCCAAGGAGTAACAAGTATTATAATACCCAACATTTACCATCTCCTGTTTACAGTGTTATCATTTGTGGAGCACCTCCTAACCTGGAAATCTGTGTTTCTCTTTTTATACAGCTGCCCCTCCAAAAGAGACAATCTGTGTCGTGCTAGTGTTTCAAAAATATGTTGCTTTTAGTACACTGGTTATTTCAGCATTCATATATTGGAGGATATATATTGCCTCCCACTGGCAGTACGTGCGATGGACCTATGGCAGGGTGTGCCAATCACAGCCATTGCATAGTCTGCCTGGCATCATTCCCCTCAATCCGAGCCTTCTGCTTTCTCTCACCCTCACCGACTCTCACTCACAAGCCCTCATGCATGTGTGCAGGATTTCACTGCCACACCCTTAGAACTCTGCCTGTCTGGTTTTCAAGGCCGCAAACACTTATCACTTTGCTATGTTTAAGGTGTGGTTAAGAAACCAGTGGTTACAACAAGGGGCGGCAGTTTACATCCTCCCTCTTAGAAATGATAAACCGTGCGGTCATTGTCCCCCCTGCCCACTAGCAGAGACTTCGAGAAACCTTTAAACTTCTGGGCTGCCTTAGAATAATCAGCACTCCGCCATTCTTAAACACTTGAAGCACGATTCCTCCAGCAGGCTCCCAGTGCTTTTCCGCAGTCTTCGCAGCCCTACATACAAGTACTGCTGTCGCATGGATATTCAGGCTGACAAGTAGCCCCTTGTCAAGTCTGACACTTTCCATCAGTCTAGGCTTTTTAACTAGCACCATGACGCATTCTGTGACTTACAGTTATTCATTCAAAATTGTAAGTATGGGCTCAAAAACCCTGGCATGTAAAGTGCAGTCAGCTATAAACACAGAACTTGCTTTATGTTGCAATTAATATGGTCATACATTCACCAGGCCAGCGAAGCCATTATTGCAATACTGTGTAAAAGCTTGATGCCTAATTTATGTAATGCTTTGCTTTAAAAACCGCCTCAGGGAAAACTTACAGTACTAAGTTGTAAATGTGAAATACAATAATGGAAAATCAATAAACAAATTTAAAAAAAACAAAAAAACACAGAAATTGCTGAAGGTGTCACACATGCGGATGAGGACAACTGCCAGGATAGCCAAGGGGGCCTCTGGCGGTGGATGGACCACAGAGGCAGAACCAGAAGAGGCTACGCCAGCTGTAACCGGTGTTGTGGGGCGGGAGAGTAGCCAGTTTACAGTGTTCACCCTCTCTGCCAATACATAAAGGGGGCCTTAATCCCTTGGCTGGTGGGTCCTTGGGCGTCTTTTGTTTTCGTAGCAGGTGAATTCCTGGACATATTCCAATCGCACAAAATCAAACCAAATCACTGCCTTCGAAAGACCAAGCATTATTACATTTTGCTTGAGAAGAAACTCTGAAAAAAAGACTCAAGTATTTCACAATCAAGTTGTTCCAAATAGGGCGAGAGCAACAGAAAAGTCTTAAACAGGATACCACCAGCCATTGAGCTTCATGTGAAACTCTTTTTTTCTAACCCCCTAGAGATGAGGAGCTGCAATAGTGATAGTGCTCGGTTCTCAGGCCCAGGCGGTTCTAGGCACTTCTGGTTTGTTTCTACTCGAGGTTTGTGTGTAGAATAATTTCTTAAATGTAGATTAACTCCTTTCCAAGAATCCATAGATTCCAGCCACAAGGATGTGGAAGAACTTTCAGGAAACACCAACTCCAATTTGATGGCTGCTTTTCCCTGCCTAAATAAAGAACATTTCTTTAACTCCTGTATAAAGTAAATCTGGCTCCCCTAAAGATGCATGCCTCCCTCCCCCCCCGCCCCCTTTACAAAAATACATTTTTACTGCATTCCCAGAGACTATCCTTGCCTTTCTCAATCTATCCTTGACCCAAGGAAGTGTGCCGTCAGTCTTTAAAGAAGCAGTGGTTATTCCGCTGCAAAAAAAAGCAAGGTATTGACCTCCAGAAGCTGGACAGCTACAGGCCTATATCCCTTCTTCCCTTTCCGGCTAAATTACTAGAGACACATGTAGCCAAATTCTTTAGCACCTTTATAGAGGGAACTCATTTTTTAGATTCCCGTCAGGCAGGTTTTCGCCCATCCCACTCCACCGAATATACCATACGATCCGTCATGAACGATCTAAAAGGAAAGGTGGACGAGGACTGGACTCCTGCACACTGGCCCCCGGAGCTAGGCCCTGCACCTACTCCAAAGAATACGATTAAGAGCATAGGCATACAGATCGACTCGGATCTTTCCATGAGCTCGCAGATCGGCTCGGTTACCTCTGCATGTGACTTCCAACTCCGGAAATTGCGAAAAATCTGAAGATTTTTCAGCAGAGAGGCCAACAGCCAAATCATTATTGCTTTGATTTTATCAAAAATTGAGTACGCAAATGCGATCTACTTAGGCCTCACGCAAAATCAGAAATACCGTCTGCAGCATATACAAAATCAAGCCGCCAGAATTACCTATCAACAAGACAGACGCTGTCATATCAGGCCGCTGCTGAAAGAGCTCCACTGGCATCCTATGGAGCAGCGCTCTATGTTTAAAACGGGATGCATCCTGTTTAAAGATATATATGGCACAGGCCCCAAGTACATCTCCTCAAGAATTCACAAATACTCCCCACAGCGCACCCTAAGATCCATGCACATGAATCTACTGGTAGTCCCCAGATTCAGACACAAACGGACAGGAGGGTCGCGTTTTTCAATACAGGGACCCCAATTCTGGAACTCTCTACCTACATCTCTGAGATCAGAAACAGACCATTCGCGATTTAGAAAAAAGCTGAAGACCTGGCTTTTTATGCAAGCGCACAGTTAGACATGGACTTCTTAACCGGTGACTCCGGAATTAAAACTCAGCACCATGAGACCTGTAGGTGAACGTACGCTTTAGAAATTTACAACATTTGTCTGGACATTCAAGTTAAGTGTTATCCGCATGTGTAAAAATGTTTTTCAGTGTAACTCTGCACAACCTTCTAGAGTAAGCCTGGATAGTTCGACCCCGCTGCCCTGAGAGAGTCAAGTGCGAAAAGGGAGTTCTATGTCATCCAGTCAGAGAGCACAAATTGGTGGCACATTAGAGTCTCCAGTAAGACCGGTTAAAGCAAAGGCTGCTAAGCTGAACCTACACCATCCAGATGCTGCACCGTGCCAAAGGAGCCAGACCCGGGGGGGGGGGGGGGAGGAAAAGGGGTCTCCCACATGCGCCCCCCTCAAAAAAAAACAACTTGCAGCGCGTTTCTTGCATACTTGGAAAACTCCCAGACTGGGCCAACATCTAACCGAAGTGCCACCCCCGACCCGGACATGGCGCTTTTCTAAAACCGACCTGCTGGATAGTCTCCACACTTTTAAGGTGGAGCTGCATGAGTTGAGGCAAGATCTCATGAAGGGCCTGGCAGATCTGGGCGCAAAAATAGCTGACCTGAGAACAGGTGTTCACTTGGTGGGACAAGGCATCCTGGAAGTGGAGGGACGCTTCGAAGTGGTGGAGACAACTCACACCGTGACTGCAGAGAAATGTACTGCACTGGAAGCCCAGTTCAATAATGCCATTAAGAGACTGGAAGACCTCAAAAATGGGTCAAGGGAAGAAAACCTCAGCAACCGAGGACTGAGTGAGAAGATCTTGGACAGCAACTGTGAGAAGTTGGCCTGGTATATGCTGTTGAAGTGGGCACCATGCACCAGTAGAAACAACCCTTATGGTGATTTAAGAGGTCAAAGATAACCTTAGAAAGCTATCCAAGTGGTAGCTGTGGAGAGCAGCCTTCAGGCTTAGTCTTGAAGGAATGTTAAGCAGCTTGTTTTACCAGAATGCAACCTTATTGTATTGGTTAAATGGAAGGAGAACCACACAGTAGTTATAAAAATATGTATTTATTATAACACACCTTAAATACCTCACAGTATCTGCTACATGCAGATAAACACAAAGCACACAATACGGTAGCACAGAAACAAATCGTAAGTAGCACTAATACACAGTGGGCTCCTGGAGGGACCAAACCATATACTAAAATAGTGGTATTAGGACCACGACTCGAGTCAAGACAGTGTCTAGAGGATGTAGAATCGCTGGGACCCCAAGGAACCACCCAATGTGAGTAAGTAGAGACCCCACGGAGAACAGGTGCAGTGTGAGAGCACGACCGTGTGCTACGTACAATTCTAGGGGAGAGTCGCGTTGCAGTTTTACAGTTTAAGGACTCTTCCCAGTGGACTACGAGGAAGCCCTTTGGATCATAAGAGGTTGAAGAGCCACCCCACCCGTGGATACCGTAGTACCAGAGTTGCTTATCCCAGCGAAACCGGGTGCATAGGGCTGAAGTGGTGTTGGAAACCGCCGTCGATCTCAATGGAGGACTTCAAGGAATAGCCACTGCTGGGAAGAAGAAAAGTGTCCGTGGGAATCCAAACGTGGATTCGGGATGTACCTGAAAGCAGAGGGGACAGAGTCTGGGTCACTCAGGAGTGACCAGGGGCTCGGTAGACAAATGCCCACCGATGTCGGGTGCTTCAGGTGCGTTAAGGGGGTTCTTGCATCTGCGGCCGAGACCAGGAAATGTCGAGGACGACCAGGAGACGGATACGAGCTGTCCCATGAAGGATGTTGAGTGCTGAGCGGTCGGTGTCCGGCTGGAGCACCAACAAGCCTTGGCAGCGGCAACCCACGAAGATGGTCAAGAAAGGTTATGGTTCGAACCAGCAAGGTCCAGGAGACTCACCAAACACAGGGGAGTCGGGGCAAGCCTGGAGCAACCAGGGGAGCCCAAGAAAAGCAGTGTTGACCCTCAAGAGGACCCACAGGCTGGAGGCACAGGAATCGCGAGGGGACCTCGAGCAGACTTACAAAGCAACAGCCCACGGAGCACTCAGTGCGAGGAGGCCGAAGTTCTTTGGTGGAAATGGTGCCAGAGGTCGGGGCTACTCGGAGCCCAGTGCACTTGTTTTGGGAACGCCAACAAGCATATGCACTTGCAAAAGTACGCGGTGCACAGGGGTACGGGTATTGGAGCCCCCACTAGGGATTCCGACCTCAAACTTGGTGAGAGGGCAGCTTGGACCTTGAGGGACTTGGAAACCCACCTCCTGTGTTGCTGGAGCCTTTGGAGTCCGTAGGAACTCAGGAGCAGCAGACCGGTCAGGTGAAATATGGTGCCTGCGGTTGCAGGGGCGTGACTCCTTCACTCCAAGGGAGATATCTTCAGTTGTCCTTGATGTCCTGCATAGAGCTTGTATGGTGCACGGGCACAGACGATGCTTCAGACTGAGAGGGAGACGAAGTCGGGCCCAAACGAAGTCCAGAGTGTCCAGACGGTCGAAGTTCAGTGGTTTCTGGTTCAGAATCTTGTCCACGTCGAATCTAGGGTCCTACAGCCAGGTAAGCCCTTTTGTACCCAGGGGAGAGGTTTGGACAGATTCAGTGGACCTTCCCAGGGGAGAGTCTGGACAGACCGGAGGTTGCTCCCATGTCCTTTGTCCAGTTTCGCACCAGAGCAGGAGGCAACGGCTCCCAGGACTGGTTTGAACTGGACTATGCACAGGGACACCAATTGTGCCCCTCATGCAGACTTTCGGTCGCTGGCAAGCGCACCCACCCAGGCCTAATACACTAAATCCTGTCTGGGAGGTGGCCACACCTCCCTGTGACAGGATGCCTATTGTTCTGCCTTCCCCTGCTCGAGCTTGGCTCAGCAGCAGGAGGGCAGAAACATGTCTCTGGTCGGCAGCAACCATTTTGGGCTGCCCAGGACTAGAAGGCTGGTACCGGGAACACCAGGTACCTCACAAAGCTCGTTTCTGAGGGGTGGAATCATACCTCCCACACAGTATGATTCCACAATGTTTGACACCAAACACGATAGGGTTACTTTCAGCCATTTTAGAATTGGTCATCACGCGGTCGCATAATGCAACTCTATATGTCGGAAATGGCTGTAGCACTAACAACCCGGTAGAATGGACTCCGTAGGCTGCAGGGGTGTCCTGCTCATGCAGTGGCACCTTCTCACTTAGAACCAAGCACCCTGCCTTCAGGATTGTCAAGGCCTGCTATAGAGGTGACTTATAGGTTTTAACTGTAGTGACCCTTAGATAT
The DNA here is from genome assembly GCA_963921515.1 of Calotriton arnoldi. Classification (NCBI taxonomy): domain Eukaryota; kingdom Metazoa; phylum Chordata; class Amphibia; order Caudata; family Salamandridae; genus Calotriton; species Calotriton arnoldi. The sequence continues at coordinate 50,298 of CAWUFW010019789.1, read as the reverse complement.
AGTAAACCTATATCTGAAGTAAGTGATGCATGCACCAGATTACACAGGCTGCAATGGCAGGCCTGTAGGTTCCATTTTGCATGGCCTCTCATGGGTGGCATAATACATGCTTCAGCCCTTGGGAGGCCTCTGGGGTACCTATGCCATGTGTACCATATACTAGGGTCTGAAAAGGGTACCCCCAGTATCCAATCTGGATTGTACCTAAGTACATGACATAATAGTTTAGGGGAAAAGCAGATAAACTGGGGTCCTGATTAGCAGGATCCCAGTCGGACTAGTCAAAAACAGTATAACATGAAGCAAAAAGTGGGGGTAACCATAAGAAGCAGATCCTACTTTCCTACAGCAACCTAGAATCCTTTGTAGTGGGCATGCTCTCTACTCTCTAGGAGATAACCAGCATCCCAGAGATGAGCTTATCATGTTCAACTATTTCTCAGAAAAGGAGAAAGTCTTTCAACATGCTGAGAAAGCAGAAGAGGTGAACTCTCAAGACTACTTGTGCACAATCTTCCAGGACGTTTCCCAACTGATGCTGCAGAGGCAAGCAGCATTTTCGACCCAAAACTCAGAAGCTAAGAAACTGCGGCATACGCTACAGATGGACACGTCCCTTTGGTTTCACCTTTGAACTGGGCAACAGACGTCATACTGTCTCAGACTTCCAGGGAGCGGCATCCCTCCTCTGCATTACAATTGATATCATACCCAGCAACTCACGACCTAGGGACACTGCACCAGGCCCCTCGCAAGAGCAACAAGATAATCGATGTCGCACGCTACCATAAACAGGGCTATGTTGTCCTAGTGGGACTGAGGCTGCCAGCGGGATGAACGCTGAGAGATGTGCTGACGAAGGCCTGGCACCGGAGCCGCCCGAATAAGGGCTTATGGTAGTGCCCTAAGGGGTCAAGAATGGCTAATGGTGTCACAGGGACTCAGCCCTGGGGAATAACCCAACAAAGACAGATGGCTTGGCTGCTGGCATGACGAACAGTAAACAGCTACTACTCTTGACAAGGGGGACCAGTGGGACAGGAGGCTGAGGAACTCAGACGGCTCTCGAGTGGCGGGCCAATGCCAGTGTGATACTAATGAGTTATAAGGGGGGCAGGGACAAGAAATACTTTAAGATATGGCGTGGTCGAGTGGGAGCAGGAGGACCACCCACGGAATGCTCCCTGGCAGACTGGCACTGAACTGTAATTGTTTGGCTCTGAGGGTGAGGGGTTTCTGGAGGGGGGGTGTCGGGCTGAAGAGATGGGCCTCCCGCCTCTTCATCCAGTGGTGTGGGGTACAGACTCTGCCCTCATGCACTGGTCTGCAAGTGCGACCCATCGCCGCACCAAGCTGTACACCACATATGCTTTTGAGTTGTCTGTAAATTAATGTTTACTTTTTAGTTTAGGAATGTTACTGGGGAAATCGGCCCCAACTTCATAAGGTGGATACGACTGCTGTACTCCATGCCGCAAGCTAGGGTGAAGACGGGTCGCACCTTCTACCCGCCTTTCTCGATATCGCGGGGTACACGCCAAGGTTGCCCCCTGTCACCAATTCTCTTTGCCTTGGCTATGGAGCCATTGGCGTGCCGATTGCGGCAACGGGAAACTGACTGGGGCCTACATGTTGATCGCCGGTGGCACATAGTGTCGCTATACGCAGACGACGCATTAATCTACCTACGCAGCCGGACTGAGACACTGCAGTCGATTATGGACCTCTTAAATACACACGCGAGGGTCTCCGGACTCCAAGACAACTGGTCTAAATCGGTAGTGTTTACGATGACGCCTATGCCGCCGGCCAAGAGACGAACAGCACCGGACACACAGTTAACATGGGCGTTTGATACCTTTAAATATCTGGGGGTTCAGGTCTATCATCGGGGGGCAGATACTATTGATGGCAATCTCGGTCGGGCCATAACTAGAGCCCGCTCGACTCTCCCATTCTGGCTGGGCCTCCCCTTGTCCCCCATGGGCCGGGTGGCCATTTCTAAGATGCTGGTCCTCCCGCGTCTCTTGTATTTCTTTTACACACTTCCCTACCGCTTGCCCCGGAAACTTTTCAAAGAGCTGGAATCCTTATTAGTTTCCCTGATATGGGGGAACTCAAGGGGCAGGGTGGCTCTCCATAAACTATACCTGCCACTATCGGATGGCGGATTATGCGCCCCAAATTATGAGCAATATTATGCCGCAGCACAACTGCAGTGGCCAATGCGGTAGCTCGCTAAGAGCAATCTCACCGAGATGGCCACGGGGGTCTTGGATTGAGATCCCCCAGTATTGCTGGAATGGATGTCAGGAACAACTACTCCGACCCACAAACAACGAGTTAACATCTTAATGGCAGCGGCCAGACGGAGCTGGTCCAGATACGAGATGCCTAAGGACCGGACTGTGCCATATGCCCCTGGCTTCCCCTGGAGATACTTCCCAGTACGTTCTCCTGCCATGGACGCCCGGAATTGAGGCTCTGGAGTTAGAGAGGGTTGGACACATGGGGAGACATGTATGCAGACTCTCAACTATTTTTATTTATTTTATTTCTGTGTTTTATAGAGCACGAACTTGACCCGTTAGGGTATCAGAGCGCTTTACAGGAAAACATAGCATTGCATAGACAGGCTTAGAATCACCAGGTAACGGATCGAGTAGGAGGGTGGGGGCAGGATACATACGAGAGAGAGGGCACGTATTTACAGATTACGTTCACAATTACTCAAGACGAGACAACATATTTACAGGTTACATTTACAATTACTCAAGATAAGTTCCCCGAGTTCTTGGTGGGGTGATTAGGTAATCCGAAGGGAGGCAGTAGGCAGCCATAGATCAGGGCTATAGTGGTGGTTGAGGCTAAGGTTAAATGAGAAATTTACCCATCAGGAAGGTTGTGGCATTCTTTTTGAAGCGAGCCAGAGAGGGGATTCTTCTGATGACAGGTGGGAGAGAGTTCCATATTCTTGGAGCAGCCCCGGAGGAGGCCCGATTGTAAGTTTTTTCCTCCGAAAGCGTGCAGGTAGGAGCAAGAGGTCTCTGGCCGACCGGGAGTTTCTGATTCCTCCGGAAATCACAAGTTTCTGTGCAAGGTATGCAGGGAGTTAGAATATAAAGCCTTGTGCGTGATGCATGCTAGTTTGAGCTGTATTTTTGCTTCAAAGGGAAGCCAGTTCAGAGCTTTCAGGTGTGGGGAAATATGGTCGAATTTCCTCGTGCCGGTAAGTAGTCTGGCGGCCGCATTGAGGCAGGCTTTTAAAGGTGCAAGCGAGATCTTGGGTAAACCCGAGAGGATAGAACAGCCGTATTCCAGTCTAGAGATGACAAGTGCTTGGACTGCCATTTTTAGGTCGGGAGCATTGAGGAAGGGTTTCAATTTCCTAAGGTAGCTCAGGTGGAATCTGGCTGATTTGGCCATCGAATTGATGTGGTCCCGCATGTTCAGGTTGCTGTCAAGGGTAATTCCCAGGGATTTGGCCGAATCTACGATTGTCGGTGGGCAATTTAAGGCTGTGATAGCTTTAATCCATGATTGAATCTCAGGGTTGGTATTGGGAGGTGAGATAAGGAGAAATTCTATTTCTTTGCGTTGAGTTTGAGTTGATTGGATGTGAGCCATTGGACAGTGAGTTTCAGAGCTTCATTCAGGGAGAGAATCTCTTCGAGAGATGAGGTTTTGATGTATATCTGAGTGTCATCAGCGTACAAATGGTAGGAAATGTTAGCAGTGCGTAGTACTTCGGTGAGCGGTTCTAGGTAAAGGTTGAAGAGGGTGGGGGATAGGGTTGATCCTTGAGGGACTCCAACCGTGACCGGGGATGGTGCCGATAGGTTGCCGTTGATTAGGAATCTCTGATCGGTTTTGGAGGAAGGACCTGAACCATTCAAGAACAGTGCCCTCCAATCCCATCCTGAGTTTGAGGCGAAAGAGTAGTTTTTCATGGTTGACCGTGTCGAAGGCCGAGGATAGGTCCAGGAGGGTTAGGAGACAGGCCTTGCCCAGGTCAAGGGCTTGGAGAGCATCATCAACAATGTGGAGCGTGGTGGTTTCAGTGCTGTGCCCAGGTCAAGGGCCTGGAGGGCATCATCAGCGATGTGGAGCGTGGTGGTTTCAGTGCTGTGCCCAGGTCAAGGGCTTGGAGGGCATCATCAACGATGTGGAGCGTGGTGGTTTCAGTGCTGTGCCCAGGTCAAGGGCCTGGAGGACATCATCAGCGATGTGGAGCGTGGTGGTTTCAGTGCTGTGCCCAGGTCAAGGGCTTGGAGGGCATCATCAACGATGTGGAGCATGGTGGTTTCAGTGCTGTGCCCAGGTCCAGGCCTTGGAGGGCATCATCAACGATGTGGAGCGTGGTGGTTTCAGTGCTGTGCCCAGGTCCAGGGCCTGGAGGGCATCATCAACGATGTGGAGCATGGTAGTTTCAGTGCTGTGCCCAGGTCCAGGCCTTGGAGGGCATCATCAACGATGTGGAGCGTGGTGGTTTCAGTGCTGTGCCCAGGTCAAGGGCTCGGAGGGCATCATCAACGATGTGGAGCATGGTGGTTTCAGTGCTGTGCCCAGGTCCAGGGCTTGGAGGGCATCATCAACGATGTGGAGCATGGTGGTTTCAGTGCTGTGACCAGGTCAAGGGCTTGGAGAGCATCATCAACGATGTGGAGCATGGTGGTTTCAGTGCTGTGCCCAGGTCCAGGGCTTGGAGGGCATCATCAACGATGTGGAGCATGGTGGTTTCAGTGCTGTGCCCAGGTCCAGGGCTTGGAGGGCATCATCAACGATGTGGAGCATGGTGGTTTCAGTGCTGTGCCCAGGTCCAGGGCTTGGAGGGCATCATCAACGATGTGGAGCATGGTGGTTTCAGTGCTGTGCCCAGGTCAAGGGCTCGGAGGGCATCATCAACGATGTGGAGCATGGTGGTTTCAGTGCTGTGCCCAGGTCCAGGGCTTGGAGGGCATCATCAACGATGTGGAGCATGGTGGTTTCAGTGCTGTGCCCAGGTCAAGGGCTCGGAGGGCATCATCAGCGATGTGGAGCATGGTGGTTTCAGTGCTGTGCCCAGGTCAAGGGCTCGGAGGGCATCATCAACGATGTGGAGCATGGTGGTTTCAGTGCTGTGCCCAGGTCAAGGGCTCGGAGGGCATCATCAGCGATGTGGAGCATGGTGGTTTCAGTGCTGTGCCCAGGTCCAGGGCTTGGAGGGCATCATCAACGATGTGGAGCGTGGTGGTTTCAGTGCTGTGCCCAGGTCCAGGGCTTGGAGGGCATCATCAACGATGTGGAGCATGGTGGTTTCAGTGCTGTGCCCAGGTCAAGGGCTCGGAGGGCATCATCAGCGATGTGGAGCATGGTGGTTTCAGTGCTGTGCCCAGGTCCAGGGCTTGGAGGGCATCATCAACGATGTGGAGCATGGTGGTTTCAGTGCTGTGCCCAGGTCCAGGGCTTGGAGGGCATCATCAACGATGTGGAGCGTGGTGGTTTCAGTGCTGTGCCCAGGTCAAGGGCTTGGAGAGCATCATCAACGATGTGGAGCATGGTGGTTTCAGTGCTGTGCCCAGGTCAAGGGCTTGGAGAGCATCATCAACGATGTGGAGCATGGTGGTTTCAGTGCTGTGCCCAGGTCAAGGGCTCGGAGGGCATCATCAACGATGTGGAGCATGGTGGTTTCAGTGCTGTGCCCAGGTCAAGGGCTTGGAGAGCATCATCAACGATGTGGAGCATGGTGGTTTCAGTGCTGTGCCCAGGTCAAGGGCTTGGAGGGCATCATCAACGATGTGGAGCATAGTGGTTTCGGTGCTGTGCCCAGGTCTGAATCCGGATTGGAAGTCATCGAGTAGGTGGAAGTTGTTGATGTGTTGACTTAGCTGCTGTTGCACACACTTCTCTAGAACTTTGGCTAGGAGGGGGATGTTGGATATGGGTCGGTAGTTGTCAGGGGAGGCTGGATCCAGCGACTGCTTTTTCAGGATGGGGAGGACTTAGCCGGCTTTTAGCGAGTCAGGGATCATTCCCTGCCGGAGAGAGGCGTTAATTATTGCAGTCCAGCTTGGAATAATGGATTGGGTGAGGGCAGCAAGGCAGTTGGATGGGAGCGGGTCATTAAAATGGTTATTCGGGTTTAGGGTAGATAGGATTTTGGAGACTGATTCTTCGTCACAGACTTTGAAGTCAGTCCAGCGAGCATGATTTTTGGGTGGAGCATGTGGGGGCGTTGCGGTAGAAGGAGGCGGGTCAGAAAGGGGTTGCAGGTATGTGATGGAGCTGAGTTCGTTTCCAAGGGTTGAGATTTTGTCAGCAAAGAAAGAGGAGAATTCCTCTGAGGATATAAGAGGATTGGGGGTTTCTTTTGATGTTTTGGCCAGTTTATTAGATTGGTGTTTGACCAGTTCGAAGAGCTTGTGGGGTCTGTTCTTGGCCTTCTCTAGTTCAGTTCTGAAGAATTCTTTTTTAGAATTGAGTATGTTCCTATTGTAGACATTTCTGGCCTGGCGGAGGAATTTTAGATGAGTGGCAGAGGGGTGCTGCCTCCAGGTTCTTTCAGCTTGCCGGAGGGCTCTCCTCTCATTGCTGAGGGATCCCGTGAACCAGGGGTTTCTGTCTTTGATTTGGGTTCTTTTCAGTTTTAGTGGGGCTAGATCATCTAGGATGTTCAATATAGTCGCAGAGTAGTGATCGTTTAGGCCATTGACTGTTTTGATATGCGAGGGGAGGGGGGTCGGATTTGCAGCGAGTCTCGAGTTCCCTGCGGTCCAGGTTCTTGATGTCTCTGATCCAGCGTTTGGGAATCACCGGTTGCGGTGCCCTTGTCTTTTGGGTGCCAGGTAGAAGGAAGGTGATGGCGTGGTGGTCAGATCAGTCACATGGGCCTATGGAGGTAAGTTTGACTGTTGATTCTTTGGAGATGATCCAGTCAAGAGTGGCCCCTTTTGAATGAGTCGGGAGAGAGCAGGCTTGGGTCAGGGCTTGATCGGCCAAGAGGTCTTTGATGGCGTTGACATGTGGATCCTTGGGATCGTTCCAGTGCAAATTAAAATCACCAAGGAAAATATCATTAGCGTTGGTGGAAATCTTAGCTGTGATGATTTCCATGAGGTGGTCGCTGAAGGAGTCATTCATGCCCGGGGGGTGATAAAAGATGTGCAGGTTGCACAGTTGGGTGGAGTTGCTGCAGATAGCGAGGGTGAGGTATTCTCAGGATTCGGAGGTATCCGCCAGAAGTTCCGTGACAAGAAGGTTAGAGCGGTAGATGCAGGCGATGCCTCCTCATTTCTTGTTCGATTGCCTGTCCAGCCTTGCGATGTTGTAGTTGGGAGGGACTAGGAGGTCCAAACATGGAGATGAGGATTCATTGAGCCAAGATTCTGTTAGGATTGCTAGGTCGACTACAAACATTCGAGGAACTAGTAGACACATATAAGGGTACAGCGGGGCTCCTTCCTGCTACACGCTCTGCTTACACGCCACTCCTTGCGAGCATGGGATACCGACCGATCAGAACCTCCCACGTCGCCCCCAGACTGATTTGCATATGGCCATGTCTGAACTGGGGTGGCGGAGTGAGCTAAAGAATGATGATGGATTAAACCCAGATCAGTTGACTGGGGGTGAGTGCTTGCAATGTTCAACACTCCGTCCATCATCCCCTTTGGTTTTGCTTTGTTCGCCCTAAGTTGGCAGGGTATGCCCAGACGTGGGTCCCTTGCTCACTTTGCCACTGGATTCAAGCTAGCCTGACTGATGACGGCTGATTAGCCAGAAACCGGTCCCAGGATGCTTGTTTCCGGTCCAGGGAAGACATGGCTTGGCAGTTCGGGCTGGACTGTTCCCATGAGGCACAGGGTCAGACTGATTTGCATATGGCCATGTCTGAACTGGGGTGGCGGAGTGAGCTAAAGAATGATGATGGATTAAACCCAGATCAGTTGACTGGGGGTGAGTGCTTGCAATGTTCAACACTCCGTCCATCATCCCCTTTGGTTTTGCTTTGTTCGCCCTAAGTTGGCAGGGTATGCCCAGACGTGGGTCCCTTGCTCACTTTGCCACTGGATTCAAGCTAGCCTGGCTGATGACGGCTGATTAGCCAGAAACCGGTCCCAGGATGCTTGTTTCCGGTGCAGGGAATACATGGCTTGGCAGTTCGGGCTGGACTGTTCCCATGAGGCACAGGGTCAGACTGATTTGCATATGGCCATGTCTGAACTGGGGTGTCGGAGTGAGCTAAAGAACGATGATGGATTAAACCCAGATCAGTTGACTGGGGGTGAGTGCTTGCAATGTTCAACACTCCGTCCATCATCCCCTTTGGTTTTGCAAACGCTGCTCAGGCACGGTCGGGGTAGGCATGCCGTAACAGCCATCTACACCTCTTTTAGACTAGACGATCCGCCTGCACTGTCGGCACTCCGCGAGTATTGGGATACCGAACTTTCCACCACCCTCTCTGATAAGCAGTGGCTGCAATGCCGTAATCACCCAAAAACTATCTCAACAAACGCCAGACTGAAGTATACTCAATTTAATTACTTTCACTACATGTATCTCACACCCCATAGGTTGGCACGCATGTACCCCGCTACCGCTGACATATGCCCTAGGTGTCGGGACCCGGGAGCCACATTCACACACATGGTATGAACCTGCACCAGTATTCAAACATTCTGGACCGACGTGGCCACTACACTCACGGAGGCGGCAGACATCCAGGTAGAGGCAGAGCCTCTTCACTTCCTGTTGGGCGTCACGAAACGCAGCGCATCTCGTAAAGGCCTGAATACATTTTTAGATCTTGCCCTGGGCCTCTCCAAACGTAAGATAGCCATGACGTGGAAGGCGCCACTGGGTCCCAAAATGTACGCGTGGCTGCTTGATCTCCGCAGGGTGCTAGGGTCGGAACACACGAACCAACTGGCGACCGCAGCGCGAGCGGCAGCGCCCCCGCGACTAACTCCTACTCAATGGCAGGATTACCTGACAGTGATCGAGGCTAAATTATCCGCAGCACGCCCTCCCTCTTAGACCCGCTCATTGGCATAGGACCCTTGGATTCCTTAGGTTCATGGGACCTACACCGACCCATGAGTATACATGCCCTCAGCCATAAGGCGCCCCGACCCTCCGTCCCTTCTACTTGTCCCTTGCTTATCTCTCCCTCCGCTTTTCTCTTTCTCTCCCTCCCTTTCTAGGCACATTCACCATTAACGGTCCACCACGCCCATGCAGCAACATGTATGTTATCCACTGATATACCACACCGACAGACACACTCAGACTGGCATTTACACAATGAGATCGATTTTTCTTTTTCTTTTTCCTCTTGTTCAGGTTATTTTACTTTGTTTACATATACGACTTAGTGGAGAAATTGCTCTGTGGAACAATGGCGGATTCCCCTTTGGTTCTCCTGATCTACTTGACCATTTGTAAACGTACTACGCTGCAGAACGATGCAGCGGCACGGTCAACAAACTGGACTTTCTCGCTTCCTAGTTGAGTTTTCCCTGAAACCCCACCTACGCCATTCAAATCACTGACATTTTGCAATGTCAATGCTGGACTGTATCGTCATGCAGATGCTAATGATGTTACTTCGTCAAAATAAAAAAAAATCATTTACAAAAAAAAAAAAGGAATGTTACTGGCGAACTGGGAATTCTGGGGGGAAGGGAACACCATAGTGTTGTCCTTAAAGAGGTATTAGTCGAGACAATATCTCCTTTGGCTATTAGTTCAGGATTGTTAAAAATTTCAGGTCAACCTAACTTACTAAAACTGCTTTTTACATAGTTTAGCCAAGGTATGCTGGACACAAGATTAAGAACCAAACAATCTATGAGAAAAGAAGGTTAAAACGTTTTTCAGGGCCTAGGCAGACTGATAACCATGAGAGAAGAGGCCACATCTGCAAGATATCATCTAAACACCCTAGGCCAAGTTCCTCGTGGATAATAAAAGTTGGGGAGCTTTGAGGAAGGCATTAGAGCCTTTTTTTAAATTTGCTCTCCGCTACCATTAAAGCAGATGCAGTTAAAGTAACTGCAAATATCGCTGCCATAGGCAGTGATAGGGACACACCTTGTGTATTCTTTTGTGTGGGAATACACTACCGCCTAACACCAGACAGTTCAGGGCACAGATATCTGCAAGCCTTTCTCCATTCTCGTTCATGTCGCCATGGCCATGGTTGCCCATGATTTCTTCGTACTCAGTGTCGTTGCTTCTAATCTTGGCATTGAGGTACCCCATCAGTATGGTGATGTCTCACTCAAGGCATTTCTCCAGGATGGACTGGAGTCTGTTGTAAAACTGTTCTTTTTCCTCATTTTTACTGTCACTTGTAAGGGCATAGAACTGCATAACATGCATGTTGATCCTCAGTTTCTTTGTGAGGAAGGTCCCTGTGATGATTCTGGGACCGTTGGCTTCACATCTAATCAGAGCTCAGTTGGCTGCTGGCATTGGCATCAGTACTACTTCGAGTATGTGGGCGTTCTCCTCCTCATGTCCAGAATACAGTAGCATTCCTCCTGGAGCCAGTCTTTGCTGTCCGGACTGTGTACATCTGATCTCACTGATGCCAAGCAGGGCAAGGTTGTATTTCTTACTCTCCGCAGCTACTTGTGCCATCTTACCTGCTTCTTACGTGGTCCTCAGGTTCCATGTCCCGATGGTGATGGTCTAGGGTTGAAAGCCGGTGTTTCAGCTTTATGGCTTTCAGGGATCTCTGGCTTTCACCACAAGGCGTCGCGGGCCTCCGTGAAGGAGATTCCTCTCTCCCCAAGGCCAGGATGTATTTTGGTTGACATTTCTGTACCTAGGAATTTTTTACATATTGGGGTACCTAACCCCACGCATAAATCTCCTCCTTTCGCAGCTGGGCTTGGGAGAAGCCATGGCAAAGTTCACCTACTCCTTGGGGTGGGAAATACATTTCAAGGTATGGTATGGATTGGCACTGCACCCCCATACTCTACACCCATGTACCACAATGCATCTCCTAGGAGCTGGAGAGGGTGTGGGGCTCTAGGTGAAGCACTCCACCTTTGGTGAGAATGCCCACTGCAGGAAGGATGTATCTAAGCTACTCCAGATGGTCCTAACCTTTCCGATACCCACTACAATAGAAGTCATGCTCCTGGGCCTGAAACCATTCAATTTGACACGAATGTCCAAGAATGAATGCCACATGGGCCTACAATGCCTTGGAGCCGCAAAATTAACCTTAGCCTTCCACTGGAAAAAACGGAATGCCCTCCACCCATGAAGTGGTGTTGGACTTGGCCCTTTTTGCAGGTTCATCCCTAAACTTTTTGCCTTTTTCCTAGCCTTTTCTCTGACATGGTGTTGGTGGTTTTAGGCCTCTGGGCACTTTAGCACTGCTGTCCAGTGTAAAGTGCGTGCGCTCTCTGTGTACATTTGGTAAGATTGGTCGACACCTGTTTGGCCTATTTAATTTACCTGTCAGTCCCTTGTACAGTAGTATCTCATATACCCAGGGCTGGTAATTAAATGCTACTGGTGGGCTTGCAGCGCTGATTGTGCCACCCACCAAAGTAGCCTTTCAAACCTATCTCAGGCCTCTGCCATTGCAGGGGCTGTGCGTGCAGTGTTCCTGCCGCTGTGACGTGGCACCTAAAGTATGTGCCATGTCCGTGACCCCCCTTTTACTGCATGTCAGTCACCCCTAAGGTAGGCCCTAGCTAGCCCTATGGGCAGGGTGCATTGTAGGTAAAAGATAGGACATGTACCTTAAGTGTGTGACATGTCCTGGTAGTGACAAACAGTCATTTTGGTTTCTCACTACTGTGGGGCTGCCCTCCCATAGGAATACATTGGGGATTCCCTGATAAGTGTTTTAGTGGTAATTCCTGATATGGGAGGCGCAGCGTGGTCAAGTTTAGTATATTTGGAATTGTCATAATAAATGCTGCGCAATGGTGTGCGCAGATTTATTATAACTATTTTAGAAATGCCACTTTTAGAAGTTGGCATTTCTGTGTGCTATGTGTCTGCCTGCCTGATGTGAATTGCATGTCTGGCTTTTGAGTGACAGGGGCTGGGAGGTGTGTGTGGCTCCAGGAGGGGCAGGGTGAGTCAGCAATAGGCTGAATGGGACACCTGCATTGGGAGTAGTGGGAGGAGTAATCCCCTGACCCTAAAAAGGTCTGTGCCCAGCCTGTACAATGCTGGCTCCGCCCCCGGTGGTGTGTCTGATCACCTAGCCCCCACCTGACAAAGGGGAAGAGGAGCTTGGAAAACAAAGTGCTCCAATTCCCCCCTGAACCAGTTGCATCTGGTTCCCCCATGCCCTGTACTGCAGACAAAGGAATGCCTAATATAAATATAGGGGCTGTGACCCCATGAAGTTGTTCTGTGCTATGCTGGTGCTGTTCCTGATCCTGCTGGGGCGTGCTGCTGCTGGGGCCCAGGAGGAACCGCCATGAGGGCTTGCCTCCCTGGGCCCAGCATTGCCCCCTTGATCCCTAAGGACCTTTTGGGACCTCTTGCACCCTGTGAGCGCTGTATTTTATTCTGCCAAAGAAAAGGAGTACGAGGGCCCCGCAGCGCTGAGCTGTGATCTTTCCAGAGGGAATCCCGACGTGGGGATTCCCCCATATTGAGGAGCGAGCGGGTGCCCACCCCGCATTTGGCCAAACCGAGCGGGAGCCTAGCCCGCTTTATGCTTATTTAAATTGCGGGTGCCCACCCCGCATCATGGTGCCTATTTGCGGGTGCCCACCCCACTCATGCTTTATGTTATTTGCGGGTGCCCACCCCGCATCTTGGTGAAATCACCGCCGCGGCCCGAGCCGCCGAAGAAATCCTCTCCGGGCCGCTATCAGCGCGACCCGGAAGCCAGGCGGCCTTGCCTGGTTGTGGGCGGGGCCTACGCCCCCTACGCATGTCCGGAGCCTCGCAGGCTCCACGTTGAAGTCCCGGGTCCCAGGAGGGGGCCCGGGTGAAGTGAGGAGAGGCCCGGCGCCCCAGAAGAAGCTGGAAACCGGCGGGACTCGAGGCGGGGCTCTCATGAGCAGAGAGAGCCCCGCGTGTGACTGCACCCGCCCCAGAGTCCCAACAGAGCCCGGAGGAGTCCTGCAAGAGAGCCTGCAGACCCGGTGAGTGGGGGCTCATTTGGCATAGTATACAGTGCCCATTTCCTGAGCGGCCCCGTCTGATAGAGGGCCGCTCCAACGATGGGGGCAATTCCTTCCTAGAGTCCCTGATGGGAGGGACGCGTCGGGCATATTGTCGGTGCCCGCCCTCCGTGGCCACTCTGAGGGCCCAGTGAGCGCCCGTGTGGCTTTCCCAGCTGCCCCACCTGCTAGAGGGCAGCTGCAACGATGGGGGCATTTTTGATAGAGTTCCAGTGGGGGCTGGAAAGGCACAATGGTGCCAGGCCCTTCTTTTCTGCAACGTGTTGGGCATATTTGTTTTATAGAGTCCCAGTCGGGCTCTCGGCACAGTCGGTGCCAGTGCCTAATTTTCTTCTTCACAGCTGCACAGCAATTAGCGTCAGCTGCAACGTTTAGGTCTGCGCAATTGCGCACTGGTGAATTCTGCTGCATTGGCAGCCCAAGCCCTGACTTTATGGACATAGGGCATTTGAGCCCTCTGAGAAGGCCAATTGGCCAGGGGGACATTGTGGTTAGGCTGATAGGGCACCAGGCCCTAATGTGATTTAGGTACTGTGATTTATGCACCCTGATTTCTGCCTCTAATATGGTTTATGATTATGAGGTTTTGCATACTGTGATTTATGCCTCTACCGTGGTTCAGGATTATGAGGTTGGCGCATAATGTGTTTTACTCCTAAAGTGATGATGATTGCATACTATGATTTATGCTTGCAGGATAATGCGGAGTACAGTGTTGGCCAGTAATTACTGGTTGTGTTCTACGTTTATGATTTGGTTTTACATTTACTATCTTTACTTTGTGATGATTCTGACAGTGGCCCAATTGGCCCTGTCAGGTGTATATAATCCCCTGTAGATATTGCCCAGTGCCAGTTGGCACAGTGTATATTGGGTGATTACTATTCTAATGTGTTTATGATAATACAAAGGCTATTTTTTATATATAACCTTGTGTGGAGTTCCTTTTTGTGGTGTGCCTAGTGGGTTGCTGCTGTGTGTGTGTGTTGCGCAAACGCTTTACACATTGCCTCCGGGATACGCATGACTGCTCGTGCCAAGCTACCAAGGGGGTGAGCAGGGGTTATCTTCGGCGTGTAACTCCCTTGCCCTGACTAGAGTGGTGGTTTCTGCCTGGCTTTGGCGCAAGCCTTAGCCAACCAGAAATCCCATTTCTAACATTGGTTGTCAGCGGTGAGGATAGGACTTGCGTTTGCGCAGTACCGCAGCGACAACTGGTTGCACTACAAGCTCTGCATTTTAGATAGTCACATGTATGGGGATTATTGTTTCTGATTTTGTTTTAAGTATCATTTCTTTGAAATTTGTTTTCTTATTGTACTATGAGTTGGGTGTCCTGCCAAGGACAGAAACCAGAGAATCTGAAGGAGTTTTTGACTGCCCCTGTGCTGTCTGCTATTTCTTGGGTTGGCCTGTCGTGTCAACTAGAGGTGATAACGGCGTCTGTGCAAATTGCTATTTTCTGGGGTTGGCCGGCAGTGGTAACTTAATTGGCATGGAGTAACTAGCTCGGGAGGGTAGATTATCCCCTAAGTGCAGTCTTAGTTTTCTGGATTCCCCAGTAAGGGTGGGATCCAGTGGTGGCAGCAATATGAAGTCCAGTGCAGGAAGTCCCAGTCCCAGTTCCCAGAGGATGGTACCTGGTTCCCAGTTAAGAGGGGGACAGGTTGAGATTCAGGGGCAGTAAGATACTGTCTCACCAGTCTTGGGGGGAGTGTGGATGAATGTTGTGATGCACTGGACGTTTGCGTGATTGGTTAGCACGGCAAATGGTGTTAAAGGGCTGTTCAATCCGTTTTGTCAGAGAGCACACGCCCCGTAATTGTTTTCCGGAGTCGCGCCAACACCTGTTGGAGTGTGAGTTCTTTTGATTCTAGGGAGCTTGCATTGGGGAGTGATCCTAAGAGGAATGGTGCAGGTATCTTCCAACCCAGAGTGGTGGAAGTGGTTCAGAGTAGCCCAGCTAGGTACCCTTATAGTGAGATGGTTGCAAGGCCTCACATCCTGTCTCGCAGGGGAAGGTGTGAGACTGGGCCGTATTCCCTGCCTCAACCTCAGTCTCCAGTACTGGATGGTTCCTAGAGGGAACACCAGGTAGGGAGCCTAGTCTGTCCTGTTGGACCATCCTTTGAGGGGGATCTCCCCGTGTTAGGTGAGCTGGGAGAGTCTGTAATCAGGCCTCCATCAGTTCTGGTGTCTGGCAGTGCCACTCCTAAGTGGAGGGTGCAGAAGTCTAGATTGAGGGGTGAGGGAGGGAAAGGGTCCCCAGTGGAAGAACCATTGGGTCAGGGGCCAGCCAGAAGGGCAGAGTCACCAATGAGTGACCATGGTGACGCCACTTCTGTCCTGGGGAATCTTCACGCACTGTCAGATGGACAGGAGGTCGTGAGCTCTGCGCCAGGCAGACTGTCACACAACACATTAGTTATGTGTCACCCTCGGGGGGGGGGGTATATGTACTCCCAGGAAGTCCTGGTTCGCCGGGCAATTGTCTAGCCAAAGGGTTCCGTCCCTGGGTTGGGAAACCAGGTTCAGGGTATGCCTGACCTGGAGGGAAGGGCAACTGTAATCAGTGTCCTGACCAGTGTAGCTTCTAGGGGTACCACTCCAGTTGGGAGGGTACAGGGCTTGGAAGGGGGTGCAGAGGGAGGGAGTCCTCGCCTCTGACCCTGGTGCAGCCGGAGCGTTTAGATCCCAGGTGAGTAGACCAGTTGATGGAGAGAGGTCCTGAACTGGTGGGAGAGTTGTGTTCTGGGGGTGCTTCTCCTGGGAGAGTGCGGAACCCCAGAAGGAGAGGTAGGGTGAGGAGACACTTCGCCCGTGACCTCTGGTCAACCTGAGGATGCGGACCCTAGGTTGGAGGATCAGTGGCAGTTTGGAACTACACTGAGAGGAGGAGTGGAGAATGGCTGTTATGTGCCAGAGGTTACTGCCCCCCACTCTGTGGATTGGCAAGGACCAGTGACATCTGGGTGGCCTAGGGCCTGGTCCTGGCCGTGGACAACTAAGGAGTACCAGTGGGGTAGCCTAGTTGGGCCTGAGAGTTTTTTTCCAGAGGGAACCACATGGGTTCAGAGTGGCGTAGAACCGGAGGGTGTCCCTGCAGTTGCGGGCCCGCGTCCGTGTTCTATCGCCCGAAGCAGGGAAGCCCATCAAGGTAGTGATTGGTCTACCCTGCGTTTTGGCTGGAAGGGGGTTGTGTTGGACTTGGCCCTTTTTGCAGGTTCATCCCTAAACTTTTTGCCTTTTTCCTAGTCTTTTCTCTGACATGGTGTTGGTGGTTTTAGGCCTCTGGGCACTTTAGCACTGCTGTCCAGTGTAAAGTGCGTGCGCTCTCTGTGGACATTTGGTAAGATTGGTCGACACCTGGTTGGCCTATTTAATTTACCTGTCAGTCCCTTGTAAAGTGGTATCTCATATACCCAGGGCTGGTAAATTAAATGCTACTGGTGGGCTTGCAGTGCTGATTGCGCCACCCACCAAAGTAGCCTTTCAAACCTATCTCAGGCCTCTGCCATTGCAGGGCCTGTGCACGCAGTGTTACTGCCGCTGTGACGTGGCACCTAAAGTGTGTGCCATGTCCGTGACCCTCCTTTTACTGCATGTCAGTCACCCCTAAGGTAGGCCCTAGCTAGCCCTATGGGCAGGGTGCATTGTAGGTAAAAGATAGGACATGTACCTTAAGTGTGTGACATGTCCTGGTAGTGACAAACAGCCATTTTGGTTTCTCACTACTGTGGGGCTGCCCTCCCATAGGAATGCATTGGGGATTCCCTGATAAGTGTTTCTGTGGTAATTCCTGATATGGGAGACGCAGCGTGGTCAAGTTTAGTATATTTGGAATTGTCGTAATAAATGCTGCGCAATGGTGTGCGCAGATTTATTATAACTATTTTAGAAATGCCACTTTTAGAAGTTGGCATTTCTGTGTGCTATGTGTCTGCCTGCCTGATGTGAATTGCATGTCTGGCTTTTGAGTGACAGGGGCTGGGAGGTGTGTGTGGCTCCAGGAGGGGCAGGGTGAGTCAGCAATAGGCTGAATGGGACACCTGCATTGGGAGTAGTGGGAGGAGTAATCCCTGACCCTAAAAGGTCTGTGCCCAGCCTGTACAATGCTGGCTCCGCCCCCTATGGTGTGTCTGATCACTGAGCCCCCACCTGACAAAGGGGAAGAGGAGCTTGGAAAACAAAGTGCTCCAATTCCCCCCTGAACCATTTGCATCTGGTTCCCCCATGCCCTGTACTGCAGACAAAGGAATGCCTAATATAAATATAGGGGCTGTGACCCCATGAAGTTGTTCTGTGCTATGCTGGTGTGCTGTTCCTGACTTGCTGGGGCGTGCTGCTGCTGGGGCCCAGGAGGAACCGCCATGAGGGCTTGCCTCCCTGGGCCCAGCATTGCCCCCTTGATCCCTAAGGACCTTTTGGGACCTCTTGCGCCCTGTGATCGCTGTATTTTATTCTGCCAAAGAAAAGGAGCACGAGGGCCCCGCAGCACTGAGCTGCGATCTTTCCAGAGGGAATCCCGACGTGGGGATTCCCCTTTATTGAGGAGCGAGCGGGTGTCCACCCCGCATTTGGCCAAACCGAGCGGGAGCCTACCCCGCTTTATGCTTATTTAAATTGCGGGTGCCCACCCCGCATCATGGTACCCTATTTGCGGGTGCCCACCCCGCATCTTGGTGAAATCACCGCCGCGGCCCGAGCCGCCGAAGAAATCCTCTCCGGGCCGCTATCAGCGCGACCCGGAAGCCAGGCGGCTATCAGCGCGACCCGGAAGCCAGGCGGCCTTGCCTGGTTGTGGGCGGGGCCTACGCCCCCTACACATGTCCGGAGATCCGTCCGGAGCCTCGCAGGCTCCACGTTGAAGTCCCGGGTCCCAGGAGGGGGCCCGGGTGAAGTGAGGAGAAGTCCGGCGCCCCAGAAGAAGCTGGAAACCGGCGGGACTCAAGGCGGGGCTCTCATGAGCAGAGAGAGCCCCGGGTGTGACTGCACCCGCCCCAGAGTCTCAACAGAGCCCGGAGGAGTCCTGCAAGAGAGCCTGCAGACCCGGTGCGTGGGGGCTCATTTGGCACAGTATACAGTGCCCATTTCCTGAACGGCCCCGCCTGATAGAGGGCCGCTCCAACGAAGGGGGCAATTCCTTCTTAGAGTCCCTGATGGGAGGGGCGCGTCGGGGCACATTGTCAGTGCCCGCACTCCGTGGCCACTCTGAGGGCCCAGTGAGCGCCAGTGTGGCTTTCCCAGCTGCCCCACCTGCTAGAGGGCAGCTGCAACGATGGGGGCATTTTTGATAGAGTTCCAGTGGGGGCTGGAAAGGCACAATGGTGCCAGGCCCTTCTTTTCTGCAACATGTTGGGCATATTTGTTTTATAGAGTCCCAGTCGGGCTCTCGGCACAGTCGGTGCCAGTGCCTAATTTTCTTCTTCACAGCTGCACAGCAATTAGCGTCAGCTGCAGCGTTTAGGTCTGCGCAATTGCGCACTGGTGAATTCTGCTGCATTGGCAGCCCAAGCCCTGACTTTATGGACATAGGGCATTTGAGCCCTCTGAGAAGGCCAATTGGCCAGGGGGACACTGTGGTTAGGCTGATAGGGCACCAGGCCCTAATGTGATTTAGGTACTGTGATTTATGCACCCTGATTTCTGCCTCTAATATGGTTTATGATTATGAGGTTATTTGCCTACTGTGATTTATGCCTCTACCGTGGTTCAGGATTATGAGGTTGGCGCATAATGTGTTTTACTCCTAAAGTGATGATGATTGCATACTATGATTTATGCTTGCAGGATAATGCGGAGTACAGTGTTTGCCAGTAATTACTGGTTGTGTTCTACGTTTATGATTTGGTTTTACATTTACTATCTTTACTTTGAGATGGTTCTGACAGTGGCCCAATTGGCCCCGTCATGTGTATATAATCCCCTTTAAATATTTCCTAGTGCTAGTTGGCACAGTGTATATTGTGTGATTACTATTCTAATGTGTTTATGATAATACAAAGGCTATTTTTATATATGACCTTGTGTGGAGTTCCTTTTTGTGGTGTGCCTAGTGGGTTGCTGCTGTGTGTGTGTGTGTTGCGCAAACGCTTTACACCTTGCCTCTGGGATAGGCCTGACTGCTCGTGCCAAGCTACCAAGGGGGTGAGCAGGGGTTATCTTCAGCGTGTAACTCCCTTGCCCTGACTAGAGTGGTGGTCTCTGCCTGGCTTTGGCGCAAGCCTTAACCAACCAGAAATCCCATTTCTAACAAGTGGCACCAGAGACTGTGAGATATTCTGGCTACGGAGCACCCGACAAGGAATATGCAGGCGCCCCACTTGGCCTGTGATGCAAAATGGAGAACATTTTTTAAACACCTGAGTGGAGGACCGCCTAGTCTAAGCCGCCCACCCCCCACGCTGGAGGGTGCTGGATCTCTTTCACTGACCCTCACAAGGTGAGCCCCCTATGACTATGCAATGCTAGAAACCTCATTGATGGGACCAACCAGGGTGCTCCGGGACACAGGGCGGCCTACTCTGGCCGTTGTACCTCCAGGTTGATGCAGTTGGGAAGGGCAGATGATGGGATGTGGGGAGTTGTGAAGCAAGTAGATAATGTACAGAGAGGGGGTAACAGGCACCTATCCTATAGATTGGTATGTTGAGCTCCCTGTAAGCATCGTTAGCGGACAGGTACTGGTGACCCATGTTGATCTCTCTTGGATAAAGCATCATTGTAATGGAATAAACTTGTCTTATTTCAAAATACCAGTAAAATGTTCTAAACCAAAAATAAAGCACAGATCTGCAGATATCAAACAGGAATGCAATCCCTTCAGAAAGCACGTTAACAGATCACTGAAGGCAATATAATACTATAATCAATGCAGAGCCGACACTAGCTATAAAAGCACAAAGCAGGAATCAGACACCGCTGACATCAATACAGTGGGCACAGCAAAGCAGACCGTATGCACAATATTACAGAGCGAGCTCAATAAATCAACAGCAATGACCGTTACCCTAAAAGCCTCATGCAAGGACGTCACATAACACTGCCAACTCTCCACAAACAGCCAGTGGTGCCAACATCACACACTCCTTTAGGATGTTGATTACCATTACTTGGGGTTGGTGACTCACCATCTCAAGGAATAATCCCAACCGCTGTCGGGTTAAACCATCGAAGTCACTCAACCCGCTAGCAGCATGGCACAGAGCAGACAGGCTTAATGTAGGGCAATGTGTTAAGTATTTATAGAGTACCAAAACAGTAATAACATCAAAATGCAAGATAATAAAACCCCAAAACTGAATTAGAAAAATAGTGTCAAATTTAATGAAAACAATAACACCACAAAGACATAAATCCAATAAGCGAAACTGGAGATATGAATTTTTAAAGTTTTAAGTAGAAATGGCACCAAAAAACAAAAAGCGTCAATGATAATAGACCGGGACCTAAGCGTAATTTGAGCCCAACGGCGATGGAGTGGGGTCAGATGTACTAACCAAGTTCTTCCTGTTCAAAGGTGTCACTTCAGACTCGGTGGCCCGATTTATATCTTGGCGATATGTATGCTCCGTCGCAAAGGCAATGGAGTCTACATACCAGCAAGACAAAGGTCCGCCCGCCAAATTTAAAAGTGGGAGGGCCTTAAGTTTATTCACTGCGGGGCCTCCTCTGTCTCAGCCATGAATAAACCCCTCCGACAGTCCTGTGGAATAAGGGCCGTCGGAGGAAGACCTCTAATTCCACCCACCTAATTTGGATGGGCGGAATTAGAGGTCACTTTTCACTATCTGTCAATGCAAGGAAAACCCTGACGGTAAGGGGCAGTGAAAACTGCATAATGCTCCCCTCGCCATGGGAGAGGACTCCTATGGCAAGGGAAGCCTTTTCCTTTTTATTTAAAAAAAGAAAATCCTGCTTCAGAATTTTCTGTTTGAAAATATAAAAGAACACAGTTTGGTGCAGGGCTCTTTCATGTTGATGAAGTCCTGCACCAAACTGTAAACAGCAGTGACAGGAACCGCCGTCACCGTGGTGACTGCCAATGCTTTAGGAATGACCGCCGGCTTGGCAGTTAATTCTAAATTAGGGGGGAGTAATGTACTCAATCTCCTTGACGTAGAAATGGGTTGCCTGTCTATATATAAACTAGGCTCTTAGTCTTTTAAGAGCCAATCAACTATAAGAGTTCACATCTAAGGCCGGCAGGACCTCAGGAGACGCATTTAGAGACTCAGAGGGTGTCAAAAAGAGGTCAACAGCATTTGCAACTAGTCAGCTGGGCACTTCCAGGAAAAGGATGGTTACAGCCTGTTGTCTCTTTGCAGCCACACAGGAGGACAGTCAATTATCCACTTCTTTGTTCTGGGTACAAGAGGGAGCAAGTGCAGTCATACAGGGCTCTTCTGAGGTTACAGAGAGGAGGCCCAGTCCTCTTCCGATCTCCCTAAGTTCAGAAAGTGTTTTGAAGAAGTTACATGGGGATGCCACATTTATGTGGGTGGATGTGATTCCTGGCCACTCCCTAACCAACGGAGTAAACGTTCCCAGGCCCGGACATACTTACTTTTGCAGTAGTTCCTGCTTGCTTTACTGCAAACAGGCACAAAATGTAATGTGTCAGGGCAAATCCAAGATGGCGAAAGTCTTTGGCCGCACTGAACTTGGGCTCTGAAGACTGGTTGTATATGTGAGGAGTGTACTATATTCACTCTGGTGTCCTCCCACAACTAACACTAAAATCTAGTTTGTAGCTGGCACTGTATCCACAACAAACTCAGAGACAGACGTCTGGAAGAACAAAAGTAGGGTCCTTCAGCAACCAGACAGGGGATCCACAAGAATAGTCTAATGTGCCCCAAGTATTATTCAGGGCTGAACAGACTGTCAAGCAGGACCTGATAGAGCGGTGTCAAAGGATGCACACCGTCCTTCTGTGAAGTTCAGAAGATTCATCTCTGTCCATTCTGATCAGCCTATTGTTTGCTCCTGGGACCCATTTCCCTCCTTGGTCACACCTACTCAAGGCTCAGCACAGAGCTGGCATGAGATTATGCTAATTAGGCTTCAGACAGTTAAGCCAGGTAAAATCATTTTCTAAAAGTTACCTTTTCTTAATATCTATTACAAATTTGAATTCACTACTGTATTTGATTTTAGTAAATATGAAAAATAGTTGGGCGATGATTTTTCTAGCTGTCTCATTCCCGAGATACAGTATTAGTGTTTTAAGTTGTACTCTGGCTTTCTAGAGAGGACACCTGGGGCTGCCACACTGAAAACAGCTTTGAGGGCCTTGTCACTGTGATGACATGGTAATATTAACCTTCTACATGCCCCACTATTAAATACCATGCACCCTAATTTGTGGACTACAAGGCTAACATGGGGTGACTTACTAAGATTTAAAAGGGAAGTTTTCACCTGATACAGGTGGTACTGCAGGCTTTACACGGCAGCGGCCAGGCTACAATGGTAGGCCTGAAGCCATGCTTTCTTTTGTCACACTTGTGGGTGGCACAATAAGTGTTGCGTTCCACAAGTGACAATTAACTTTCCATGCCATATAGAAAAGTTAAATACACCAATTAGGGATTAGCCAATTTCTGCATGTTTTAGGGGTCAGAGCACACACACTGGACAACAATACCAGAGTGCACGGAGTATAAAAAACAAGCACTAAATAGGGTCCTGCAAAAGGTGACAAATCGGGGGCGTCCACACAGGAAAGGCAGATTTCCTACAACTTATAAAGATCCAGAGGTAGCGGTGAAAGACCTCACAGTGTTCGCTTCCACCCACAGATAACCTGATGAGAGTTTATCACACTGAAGTCAACAAAAAATGGATGTGTGGATGATTAAATGGGGTGCATCTTGGTTCCAGTGGCACGGTGAGCACAGGACCTATGTCTGGGCAACCCGCCCCACTTAGGGCTTGATGGGTGGAATGCTTGAAGTAATCTCAGTCACTGGTAGTGTCTGTATGGGACGGACAGTTCTCATGAGGGGAAGTGTCGGCACTGATTTCCATAAAGCAGGATTTAGTCTAGAGTGGCATGGGGCAAAAACAATGATCTGGACTACAACCAAAGCGATCGCCAGTGGTCGAGATTAACCCCTTCCATGCGCACGACGGCCGGGAGCCGTCGTGCGCATCAGTGCTCGTGTGCGCAGGACGGCTCCCGGCCGTCCTCGCACATGGCACCGGAAATCCCTCTGGTCCAGCACTAGAGGGATTTCCTTTTCTCCCCAAAAGCCTCGGGAGCTGGGGAAGATGTTGCAGCTCCAGAGGCGCTCCCCCTGGTTTCCCTGAAATGACGATCAGCGTGCACGTTGCGCTGTCGTCATTTCATAGAAACCAAAACTGAAATGAGCCTTTAGGCTCATTTCAGTCGCACTTTCTATGTGCTCAGGGGGCTATCTCAGCCCCCCGAGCACGTAGAAAGACGGGAGAGGTATCATTGGAAAGGGGAGAATCTCTTCTTTCCAATGGTACCACTCCCTAGTGGATCCCTGCTTGGAGATCGATACCAGGGAGGGGGGGAGCGGCCCCTTGGGCAAGGAAGGGCCTTTGGTCCCCCCCAATTACTTTTGGCCACTACAGTCTTTCTGCCCCCCCCTGGGGGGCAGAAAGCCCACTAGAAACCAGGGATTTTTTTTTATTTCATGTAGGGGTGGGGGCTGCCCAAAATGGGCATGACAATGCCCCCACCCCCCCACCAGAGAAATTCCAGTCTTTCTGCCCCCCCGGGGGGCAGTAGCTCCCAATCTGACCCCCGGGGGCAGAAAGCCCACTAGAAACCAGGGATTTGTTTTTTTTTAGTAATGTAGGGGTGGGGGCTGCCCAAAATGGGCATGACAATGCCCCCACTCACCCACCCCCCAGAGAAATTCCAGTCTTTCTTCCCCCCCCGCCCCCCGGGGGCAGACGGAGGCAGTAGCCCCGAATATGACCCCCGGGGGGTCAGAAAGCCCACTAGAAGCCAGGAATTATTTTTTACACTTGATTTAGGGGTGGGGGCTGCCCAAAATGGGCAGGCCAATGCCACCACCCTCCCTCAAAAAATGCAACAGTCTTTCTGCCCCCCAAGGGGCAGATGAGGGCAGTAGGCCCTGATCTGCCCCCCCAGGGGCAGAAAGCCCACTAGGCACCAGGGATTTTTTTTCTATGATGTAGGGGTGGGGGCTGCCCACAATGGGCATGCCAATGCCTCCACCCCAAAAACAATTACCACAGTCTTTCTGCCCCCCCGGAGGCATATTGGGGCAATAGTCCCTTATCTGCCCCCCCGCCCCCCCCCGGCGGTGGGGGAAGAAAGCCCATTAGGCCTTAGGAAATATTTATTTATTTTAAATTCAGGGGTGAGGTCAGCCTAGAATGGGCATGCCAATGCCCACACCTCCCCAAAAAAATGCCACAGTCTTTCTGCCCCCTCCCCCTCTCCGGGGGCGGATGGGGGCAGTGGCCCCTGATCTGCCCCCCGGGGGGGGCAGAAAGGCCACTAGGCGCCAGCGATTACGCTGGCTTTTTTATGCGTGGGGGTGGGGGCTGCCCAGAATGGGCATACCAATGCCCCCAACCCCCAAAAAAATAGCCACAGTCTTTCTTCCCCCCTTGGGGGCATATTGGGGCAAACCCCCCTCTCCCCCCCGGTTCTCCCCCAGGGCGGCAGAAAGCCCACTAGGCACAGACTTGTTTTTAGCAATGTGCCTACCTGTGGATTTTGGGCCCTAGCGCAGCCGGCACATGGGGAAACCTAGCAATCCTGTACATTTTTGAAAACTAGACACCAAAGGGAATCCAGGATGGAGTGACTTGTGTGCCTCTCACCAGGTTCTGTTGCAAACCTCAAACTTAGTTAGAAAAAACACATTTTCCTCACATTTCTGTGGTGGAAAGTTCTGGAATCTGCGTGGATCCACAAAATTCCACCCACCCTGTATTCCCCAAAGTCTTCCGAGAAAAATGGTACCTCACTTGTGTGGGTAGGTCTAGTGCCCGCGACAGGAAACGGCCCAAAACGCAACGTGGACACAACACATTTTCACAGTGAAAAATGACCCTTTTTTTGCAAAGTGCCTAGCTGTAGATTTTGAACCCTAGTTCTGCCGGCACCTACGGAAACCTAGCAAACCTATACATTTTGGAAAACTAGACACCCAGGGGAATCTAGGATGGGGTGACTTGTCTGGCTCTCACCAGGTTCTGTCACCCAGAATCCTTTGCAAACCTCAAACTTTGTAAAAAAAAAAAAAAAAAAAACACATTTTCCTCACATTTCTGTGGTGGAAAGTTCTGGAATCTGCGTGGATCCACAAATGTCCTACCACACAGCGTACCCCCAGGTCTCCCAATAAAAATGGTACCTCACTCGCGTGGGTGGGTCAAGTACCCGCATCAGGCAAGGGCCCAAAACGTATTGAGGAGACATCAAAATTACATATCACAAAACAACCTGGTTTTGCAAGGGGGGTCACCTAGGTTTTTGGCCCCGGGCTCGGCGGCCATCTTGGGAAACTACCAAACCCACACATTTCTGAAAACTAGACACCAGGGGGAGTCCAGCGAGGTATGGCTTGCATGGATCCCCCAACGTTTTCCTACCCAGAATCCCCTGCAAACCTCAAATTTAGCTGAAAAAACCCCCCATTTTCCACATATTTTTGTGTGGAATCACCGTGCCGGCACAAATGTCCTACCCCACAGCGTCCCCCTCAGTCTCCCGAGTAAAATGATACCTCACTTGTGTCGGTGTCCAATCCAGAATTGGCTAAAAACGTATTTTTAAACAAATGTAGCGCTTAGAATTTTCGGTACTATACTTTTAATCCCTATGTTTTTGGCTCTTCCCAGTCACAGGCCCATGCCCCACCCATACAAGTGAGGTATCATTTTACTCGGGAGACTGATATACAGAGAGCTGGTCTGCATATATAACACAACACTTTCATCAATCCATAGAGAGCTGCCATCCGTGCATCACACAGCACTTGAATCAGGACAAAGAGCCAATCAGGCCAGTATCACAGCACTATAATCAATCCACAGAGAGCTGCCATCCGGGCATCACACGGCACTTGAATCACGACAAAGAGCCAACCAGGCCAGTACCAGACAGCGCTACAATCAATCCACAGAGAGCTGCTATCCGGGCATCACACGGCACTTGAATCAGGACAAAGACGGCCAGGCCAGTATCACAGCGCTACAATCAATCCACAGAGAACTGCCCATCCGGGCATCACACGGCACTTGAATCACGACAAAGAGCCGGGCAGGCCAGTATCAGACATAAATCAATCCACAGAGAGCTGCCATCCGGGTATCACACAGCACTTGAATCAGGACAAAGAGCCGGCCAGGCCAGTATCAGACAGCGCTACAATCAATCCATAGAGCGCTGCCATCCGGGCATCACACAGCACTTGAATCACGACAAAGCCGACCAGGTCATTATCAGACAGCGCTACAATCAATCCAGAGAGAGCTACCATCCGGGCATCACACGGCACTTGAATCAAGACAAAGAGCTGGCCAGGCCAGTATCACAGCGCTACAATCAATCCACAGAGAGCTGACCATCCGGGTATCACACAGCACTTGAATCACGACAAAGAGCCAACCAGGCCAGTATCACAGCGCTACAATCAATCCAGAGAGAGCTGCCATCCGGGCATCACACGGCACTTGAATCACGACAAAGAGCTGGCCAGGCCAGTATCACAGCGCTACAATCAATCCACAGAGAGCGGGCATCACACGGCACTTGAATCACGACAAAGAGCAGGGCAGGCCAGTACCAGACAACGCTACAATCAATCCACAGAGAGCTGCCATCCGGGCATCACACGGCACTTGAATCACAACAAAGAGCCAACCAGGCCAGTATCACAGAGCTACAATCAATCCACAGAGAGCTGCTATCCGGGCATCACACGGCACTTGAATCACGACAAAGAGCTGGCCAGGCCAGTATCACAGAGCTACAATCAATCCACAGAGAGCGGGCATCACACGGCAGTTGAATCACGACAAAGAGCTGGCCAGGCCAGTATCAGACAGCGCTACAATCAATCCACAGAGAGCTGCCATCCGGGCATCACACAGCACTTGAATCATGACAAAGAACTGGCCAGGCCAGTATCACAGCGCTACAATCAATCCACAGAGAGCTGACCATCCGGGCATCACACGGCACTTGAATCAAGACAAAGAGCCAGCCAGGCCAGTATCACAGCGCTACAATCAATCCACAGAGAGTGGGCATCACACGGCACTTGAATCACGACAAAGAGCTGGCCAGGCCAGTATCGCAGCGCTACAATCAATCCATAGAGCGCTGCCATCCGGGCATCACACAGCACTTGAATCACGACAAAGAGCCAACCAGGCCAGTATCGCAGCGCTGCAATCAATCCACAGAGAGCTGCCATCCGGGCATCACACTGCACTTGAATCAGGACAAAGAGATGGCCAGGCCAGTATCACAGCGCTACAATCAATCCACAGAGAGCGGGCATCACACGGCACTTGAATCACGACAAAGAGCCGGGCAGGCCAGTACCAGACAACGCTACAATCAATCCACAGAGAGCTGCCATCCGGGCATCACACGGCACTTGAATCACAACAAAGAGCCGGGCAGGCCAGTACCAGACAACGCTACAATCAATCCACAGAGAGCGGGCATCACACAGCACTTGAATGACGACAAAGAGCCAACCAGGACAGTATCACAGCGCTACAATCAATCCACATAGAGCTGCCATCCGGGCATCACACGGCACTTGAATCAGGACAAAGACGGCCAGGCCAGTATCAGACATAAATCAATCCACAGAGAGCTGACCATCCGGGTATCACACGGCACTTGAATCATGACAAAGAACCGGCCAGGCCAGTATCGCAGCGCTGCAATCAATCCACAGAGAGCTGCCATCCGGGCATCACACAGCACTTGAATCATGACAAAGAACCGGCCAGGCCAGTATCAGACAGCGCTACAATCAATCCACAGAGAGCTGCCATCCGGGCATCACACAGCACTTGAATCATGACAAAGAACCGGCCAGGCCAGTATCAGACAGCGCTACAATCAATCCACAGAGAGCTGCCCATCCGGGCATCACACGGCACTTGAATCAGGACAAAGAGCCGGCCAGGCCAGTATCACAGCGCTACAATCAATCCACAGAGAGCTGCCATCCGGGCATCACACGGCACTTGAATCAGGACAAAGAGACGGCCAGGCCAGTATCACAGCGCTACAATCAATCCACAGAGAGCTGCCATCCGGGCATCACACGGCACTTGAATCACGACAAAGAGCCGGGCAGGCCACTATCTGACAGCGCTACAATCAATCCACAGAGAGCTGCCATCCGGGCTTCACACGGCACTTGAATCATGACAAAGAGCCGGCCAGGCCAGTATCTGACAGCGCTACAATCAATCCACAGAGAGCTGCCATCTGGGCATCACACGGCACTTGAATCAGGACAAAGACGGCCAGGCCAGTATCACAGCGCTACAATCAATCCACAGAGAGCTGCCATCCGGGCATCACCCGGCACTTGAATCACGACAAAGAGCCGGGCAGGCCAGTATCTGACAGCGCTACAATCAATCCACAGAGAGCTGCCCATCCGGGCATCACACGGCACTTGAATCATGACAAAGAGCCGGGCAGGCTAGTATCACAGCGCTACAATCAATACACAGAGAGCTGACCATCCGGGCATCTCACAGCACTTGAATCATGACAAAGAACCGGCCAGGCCAGTATCAGACAGCGCTACAATCAATCTACAGAGAGCTGCCCATCCGGGCATCACACGGCACTTGAATCAGGACAAAGAGATGGCCAGGCCAGTATCACAGCGCTACAATCAATCCACAGAGAGCTGCCATCCTGGCATCACACGGCACTTGAATCATGACAAAGAGCCGGCCAGGCCAGTATCACAGCGCTACAATCAATCCACAGAGAGCTGACCATCCGGGCATCACACGGCACTTGAATCAGGACAAAGAGCCAACCAGGCCAGTATCGGACAGCGCTACAATCAATCCACAGAGAGCTGCCATCCGGGCATCACACGGCACTTGAATCAGGACAAAGAGACGGCCAGGCCAGTATCAGACATAAATCAATCCACAGAGAGCTGACCATCCGGGTATCACACAGCACTTGAATCACGACAAAGAGCCAACCAGGCCAGTATCACAGCGCTACAATCAATCCACAGAGAGCTGACCATCCGGGTATCACACAGCACTTGAATCATGACAAAGAACCGGCCAGGCCAGTATCACAGCGCTACAATCAATCCACAGAGAGCTGCCATCTGGGCATCACACAGCACTTGAATCATGACAAAGAGCCGGCCAGGCCAGTATCACAGCGCTACAATCAATCCACAGAGAGCTGCCATCCGGGCATCACACGGCACTTGAATCATGACAAAGAACCGGCCAGGCCAGTATCAGACAGCGCTACAATCAATCCACAGAGAGCTGCCATCCGGGCATCACACAGCACTTGAATCATGACAAAGAACCAAACAGGCCAGTATCAGAGCGCTACAATCAATCCACAGAGTGCTGCCATCTGGGCATCACACAGCACTTGAATCATGACAAAGAGCCGGGCAGGCCAGTATCGGACAGCGCTACAATCAATCCACAGAGAGCTGCCATTCGGGCATCACACGGCACTTGAATCACGACAAATAACTGGCCAGGCCAGTATCAGACAGCGCTACAATTAATCCACAGAGAGCTGCCATCCGGGCATCACACGGCACTTGAATCACGACAAAGAACCGGCCAGGCCAGTATCAGACAGCGCTACAATCAATCCACAGAGAGCTGCCATCCGGGCATCACACAGCACTTGAATCATGACAAAGAACCGGCCAGGCCAGTATCACAGCGCTACAATCAATCCACAGAGAGCTGCCATCCGGGCATCACACAGCACTTGAATCACGACAAAGAACCGGCCAGGCCAGTATCACAGCGCTACAATCAATCCACAGAGAGCTGCCCATCCGGGCATCACACAGCACTTGAATCAGGACAAAGACGGCCAGGCCAGTATCACAGCGCTACAATCAATCCACAGAGAGCTGCCATCCGGGCATCACCCGGCACTTGAATCACGACAAAGAACCGGCCAGGCCAGTATCACAGCGCTACAATCAATCCACAGAGAGCTGCCATCCGGGCATCACACGGCACTTGAATCACGACAAAGAGCCGGGCAGGCCAGTATCAGAGCGCTACAATCAATCCACAGAGAGCTGCCATCCGGGCATCACACGGCACTTGAATCACGACAAAGAGCCGGGCAGGCCAGTATCACAGCGCTACAATCAATCCACAGAGAGCTGCCATCCGGGCATCACACGGCACTTGAATCACGACAAAGAGCCGGGCAGGCCAGTATCGGACAGCGCTACAATCAATCCACAGAGAGCTGCCATTCGGGCATCACACGGCACTTGAATCACGACAAATAACCGGCCAGGCCAGTATCAGACAGCGCTACAATCAATCCACAGAGAGCTGCCATCCGGGCATCACACAGCACTTGAATCATGACAAAGAACCGGCCAGGCCAGTATCAGACAGCGCTACAATCAATCCACAGAGAGCTGCCCATCCGGGCATCACACAGCACTTGAATCAGGACAAAGAGCCGGCCAGGCCAGTATCACAGCGCTACAATCAATCCACAGAGAGCTGCCATCCGGGCATCACACGGCACTTGAATCAGGACAAAGAGACGGCCAGGCCAGTATCACAGCGCTACAATCAATCCACAGAGAGCTGCCATCCGGGCTTCACACGGCACTTGAATCATGACAAAGAGCCGGCCAGGCCAGTATCTGACAGCGCTACAATCAATCCACAGAGAGCTGCCATCTGGGCATCACACGGCACTTGAATCAGGACAAAGACGGCCAGGCCAGTATCACAGCGCTACAATCAATCCACAGAGAGCTGCCATCCGGGCATCACCCGGCACTTGAATCACGACAAAGAGCCGGGCAGGCCAGTATCTGACAGCGCTACAATCAATCCACAGAGAGCTGCCCATCCGGGCATCACACGGCACTTGAATCATGACAAAGAGCCGGGCAGGCTAGTATCACAGCGCTACAATCAATACACAGAGAGCTGACCATCCGGGCATCTCACAGCACTTGAATCATGACAAAGAACCGGCCAGGCCAGTATCAGACAGCGCTACAATCAATCTACAGAGAGCTGCCCATCCGGGCATCACACGGCACTTGAATCAGGACAAAGAGATGGCCAGGCCAGTATCACAGCACTACAATCAATCCACAGAGAGCTGCCATCCGGGCATCACACGGCACTTGAATCATGACAAAGAGCCGGCCAGGCCAGTATCACAGCGCTACAATCAATCCACAGAGAGCTGACCATCCGGGCATCACACGGCACTTGAATCAGGACAAAGAGCCGGCCAGGCCAGTATCTGACAGCGCTACAATCAATCCACAGAGAGCTGCCATCTGGGCATCACACGGCACTTGAATCAGGACAAAGACGGCCAGGCCAGTATCACAGCGCTACAATCAATCCACAGAGAGCTGCCATCCGGGCATCACCCGGCACTTGAATCACGACAAAGAGCCGGGCAGGCCAGTATCTGACAGCGCTACAATCAATCCACAGAGAGCTGCCCATCCGGGCATCACACGGCACTTGAATCATGACAAAGAGCCGGGCAGGCTAGTATCACAGCGCTACAATCAATACACAGAGAGCTGACCATCCGGGCATCTCACAGCACTTGAATCATGACAAAGAACCGGCCAGGCCAGTATCAGACAGCGCTACAATCAATCTACAGAGAGCTGCCCATCCGGGCATCACACGGCACTTGAATCAGGACAAAGAGATGGCCAGGCCAGTATCACAGCGCTACAATCAATCCACAGAGAGCTGCCATCCGGGCATCACACGGCACTTGAATCATGACAAAGAGCCGGCCAGGCCAGTATCACAGCGCTACAATCAATCCACAGAGAGCTGACCATCCGGGCATCACACGGCACTTGAATCAGGACAAAGAGCCAACCAGGCCAGTATCACAGCGCTACAATCAATCCACAGAGAACTGCCATCTGGGCATCACACGGCACTTGAATCAGGACAAAGAGCCAACCAGGCCAGTATCGGACAGCGCTACAATCAATCCACAGAGAGCTGCCATCCGGGCATCACACGGCACTTGAATCAGGACAAAGAGACGGCCAGGCCAGTATCAGACATAAATCAATCCACAGAGAGCTGACCATCCGGGTATCACACAGCACTTGAATCACGACAAAGAGCCAACCAGGCCAGTATCACAGCGCTACAATCAATCCACAGAGAGCTGACCATCCGGGTATCACACAGCACTTGAATCACGACAAAGAACCGGCCAGGCCAGTATCACAGCGCTACAATCAATCCACAGAGAGCTGCCCATCCGGGCATCACACAGCACTTGAATCAGGACAAAGACGGCCAGGCCAGTATCACAGCGCTACAATCAATCCACAGAGAGCTGCCATCCGGGCATCACCCGGCACTTGAATCACGACAAAGAACCGGCCAGGCCAGTATCACAGCGCTACAATCAATCCACAGAGAGCTGCCATCCGGGCATCACACGGCACTTGAATCACGACAAAGAGCCGGGCAGGCCAGTATCAGAGCGCTACAATCAATCCACAGAGAGCTGCCATCCGGGCATCACACGGCACTTGAATCACGACAAAGAGCCGGGCAGGCCAGTATCACAGCGCTACAATCAATCCACAGAGAGCTGCCATCCGGGCATCACACAGCACTTGAATCATGACAAAGAGCCGGGCAGGCCAGTATCGGACAGCGCTACAATCAATCCACAGAGAGCTGCCATTCGGGCATCACACGGCACTTGAATCACGACAAATAACCGGCCAGGCCAGTATCAGACAGCGCTACAATCAATCCACAGAGAGCTGCCATCCGGGCATCACACAGCACTTGAATCATGACAAAGAACCGGCCAGGCCAGTATCAGACAGCGCTACAATCAATCCACAGAGAGCTGCCATCCGGGCATCACACAGCACTTGAATCATGACAAAGAACCGGCCAGGCCAGTATCAGACAGCGCTACAATCAATCCACAGAGAGCTGCCCATCCGGGCATCACACGGCACTTGAATCAGGACAAAGAGCCGGCCAGGCCAGTATCACAGCGCTACAATCAATCCACAGAGAGCTGCCATCCGGGCATCACACGGCACTTGAATCAGGACAAAGAGACGGCCAGGCCAGTATCACAGCGCTACAATCAATCCACAGAGAGCTGCCATCCGGGCATCACACGGCACTTGAATCATGACAAAGAGCCGGCCAGGCCAGTATCTGACAGCGCTACAATCAATCCACAGAGAGCTGCCATCTGGGCATCACACGGCACTTGAATCAGGACAAAGACGGCCAGGCCAGTATCACAGCGCTACAATCAATCCACAGAGAGCTGCCATCCGGGCATCACCCGGCACTTGAATCACGACAAAGAGCCGGGCAGGCCAGTATCTGACAGCGCTACAATCAATCCACAGAGAGCTGCCCATCCGGGCATCACACGGCACTTGAATCATGACAAAGAGCCGGGCAGGCTAGTATCACAGCGCTACAATCAATACACAGAGAGCTGACCATCCGGGCATCTCACAGCACTTGAATCATGACAAAGAACCGGCCAGGCCAGTATCAGACAGCGCTACAATCAATCTACAGAGAGCTGCCCATCCGGGCATCACACGGCACTTGAATCAGGACAAAGAGATGGCCAGGCCAGTATCACAGCGCTACAATCAATCCACAGAGAGCTGCCATCCGGGCATCACACGGCACTTGAATCATGACAAAGAGCCGGCCAGGCCAGTATCACAGCGCTACAATCAATCCACAGAGAGCTGACCATCCGGGCATCACACGGCACTTGAATCAGGACAAAGAGCCAACCAGGCCAGTATCACAGCGCTACAATCAATCCACAGAGAACTGCCATCTGGGCATCACACGGCACTTGAATCAGGACAAAGAGACGGCCAGGCCAGTATCGCAGCGCTACAATCAATCCACAGAGATCTGACCATCCGGGTATCACACAGCACTTGAATCACGACAAAGAACCGGCCAGGCCAGTATCACAGCGCTACAATCAATCCACAGAGAGCTGCCATCTGGGCATCACACAGCACTTGAATCATGACAAAGAGCCGGCCAGGCCAGTATCACAGCGCTACAATCAATCCACAGAGAGCTGCCATCCGGGCATCACACGGCACTTGAATCATGACAAAGAACCGGCCAGGCCAGTATCAGACAGCGCTACAATCAATCCACAGAGAGCTGCCATCCGGGCATCACACAGCACTTGAATCATGACAAAGAACCAAACAGGCCAGTATCAGAGCGCTACAATCAATCCACAGAGTGCTGCCATCTGGGCATCACACAGCACTTGAATCATGACAAAGAGCCGGGCAGGCCAGTATCGGACAGCGCTACAATCAATCCACAGAGAGCTGCCATTCGGGCATCACACGGCACTTGAATCACGACAAATAACCGGCCAGGCCAGTATCAGACAGCGCTACAATCAATCCACAGAGAGCTGCCATCCGGGCATCACACGGCACTTGAATCACGACAAAGAACCGGCCAGGCCAGTATCAGACAGCGCTACAATCAATCCACAGAGAGCTGCCATCCGGGCATCACACAGCACTTGAATCATGACAAAGAACCGGCCAGGCCAGTATCACAGCGCTACAATCAATCCACAGAGAGCTGCCCATCCGGGCATCACACAGCACTTGAATCATGACAAAGAACCGGCCATCACAGCGCTACAATCAATCCACAGAGAGCTGCCATCCGGGCATCACACAGCACTTGAATCACGACAAAGAACCGGCCAGGCCAGTATCACAGCGCTACAATCAATCCACAGAGAGCTGCCCATCCGGGCATCACACAGCACTTGAATCAGGACAAAGACGGGCAGGCCAGTATCACAGCGCTACAATCAATCCACAGAGAGCTGCCATCCGGGCATCACCCGGCACTTGAATCACGACAAAGAACCGGCCAGGCCAGTATCACAGCGCTATAATCAATCCACAGAGAGCTGCCATCCGGGCATCACACGGCACTTGAATCACGACAAAGAGCCGGGCAGGCCAGTATCAGAGCGCTACAATCAATCCACAGAGAGCTGCCATCCGGGCATCACACGGCACTTGAATCACGACAAAGAGCCGGGCAGGCCAGTATCACAGTGCTACAATCAAACCACAGAGAGCTGCCATCCGGGCATCACACGGCACTTGAATCACGACAAAGAACCGGCCAGGCCAGTATCAGACAGCGCTACAATCAATCCACAGAGAGCTGCCATCCGGGTATCACACGGCACTTGAACCACGACAAAACCGGCCAGGCCAGTATCAGTTCAGTTCATAATCTTTATTTCGATCACCAAGATCATAAAAGACGTTCACAACAGTACACGCAACATTTTGTTAAGGGGGTATACACCCTTTTAACCATAGTGCTTGGCATATGTACAAAAGTTCAAAATTGGGGTTCAACAACTTCAAGACCAAATAAAGATTAAAATTGTAAAAAGAAGCCATAAAGCCATTATATTCTCATATATAAAACTTTCTTTTTGTTTTTAAGATTAAAAATGTCTATTTCATAAAAAGTATCATAAAAATGAACAGTTGATTGAATAGTATAAAAATGTGATTAGACCAATGAACCATAAAAAGAGCTACATAATCTCCATACTCCCCCTCCTGAGCAAATTACTAGAAAAGCACATCAACAAACATCTGTCTGACCATGTCGAACTTACTGGCAGCCTTGATTCTTCCCAGTCAGGCTTTAGGCCCAAATACAGCACAGAATCAGCCCTGCTAGCGGTCACAGATGACATCAGGATGACCCTAGACAGGGGCCAATCTACGATTCTGGTGCTGTTGGACCTCTCTGCCGCGTTCGACACGGTGTCACACCAGATATTGCTCAGGAGATTGGAGGAGATTGGACTTAGAGATTCTGCCCTCCAGTGGATGACAAGCTTTGTTTCTTCCCGTTCCCAGACCATCAGTCTCGGCCCGTATCGTTCGGCGCCCATGGAACTGACCAAGGGAGTACCCAAGGGCTCTTGTCTGAGCCCTACCGTGTTTAATATCTATGTTGCTCCCTTGGCCAATCTCCTTAGGACCTGTGGTTTCACTCCCATTTCTTATGCCGACGATACGCAGCTCCTATTTCCTTTTGACAAATTCACTCCATCTGTGCAGTCGGCCTTCTCCTCTGGTATGAGGGCTATTTCCAATTGGATGAGATGTAATTTCCTCCAATTTTATGTTGGGAAGACCGAGATCTTGCTCTTTGGAGATGCTCCGTTATTGTGGACTCCCGAATGGTGGCCGGTGGACCTTGGTGCCCCTCCCCCTGCCCCTAAGTCCCTTGTTAAGAACCCAGGAATTCACCTGGACCAGGCTCTCACCTTGAAGGAGCACGCTGCTCATACAGCGGGCTCCTGCTTTCATACGCCCTTGGCCCGGGCACATCCCGCGCCGCGGGGGATGAGGCAGCGTTTTATGCGCAGTGTTGACGCCTCCCCCTCGTCAGCGGTAGCGGGAAGAAGTCCAGTTTCACCCTGGGACCTAAAGTTCCACCAGGGTGAGCAGCGGGCCTTTGGTGGTGCGGGCAACAAACAGAAGGTGCGAACTGGAGTCCCACCAGGGTGGTGCAGGCAGGACGAAGAATGCCCCCAGAAACGGCCTGACAAAGGCCCCAACAAAAAAACAGCGTCCCCAGACAGTGCTACAATTCGCATTAATGTGTAATAGGAACCTATGAGACAATTTGTTCATTCAAACACTGAAGTATGGAAGTCACAACCAACAATAAGAGGACCCTTGGGTCTCCCCGTCATAGGACACCACAAATGTGGTAACTGCTTGGTTGGTAAATGCACTATAGAGGGAGAGGACATTTTCCACAACAACACTAATATCAAAAACTCATGATTCGCCAATTGCAATATATGCAACATAGTATATTTAATGCATTGTTTCCTGCGACAAGGCATATATTGGCCAAGTCAACCAGGAGATACGAAGGAGAACTGTCCAACACAAATCAAAAGTAAGGTGCAAATCCAACCATGATCCTTCAGTCCATCACTTCTTGACCAATGAACCCTCCAACGATGAAATTAAATGCTGGGACATATAACAAATAATAAGGGTAATGCAGAGTCCCTTTTACTCAGACAAGAAGCCCTGATGACAATGAGATTGAGAACAGCAGAGTCTGGGCTAAATGTATTACCTGAGCTCAACATTATTTTTCACTGATTAATACAAGTCATGTGTGCAGGTGACAGACTTAGTGCCCCCCTTGGTAAAAACCACAGCCCACCTCATTAACACACTGTCACCTTACTTCATTAATAAATCACCAGTGAGTACAGTCAACGATCCATCATCTACACGAGATGGATTAATTACAATAATACACGTTCTTTCAGAACTTTGTCTTATCATACAAAGCCACCAGTTTTACACTCCCATCACAGTGAATACATTGGCAATTAAATGAACGGGTCTCAGCACCACATGTAACATCAGGAGTTCAAACATGAAATCGCTTTTAGTACCGGCCCAGGAACTCTAAGTATTCGGACTCACTGAACATACAAATACACAAGATCCTTTACGTGTTGAGTCCAACACATTAAATATCATCACTCGTACCCAAGGGGGGATTGCAAGTCTTGGTTTTCTTATACAAGACTACATTTTCCAGCAGTCCCAGGATGTCTGTCCAAACAGACGTCACCTGCCATTGATATAGGACTGTACTTCGGTAATACTTACATCGAGCACAACGGAAAAAAAAAAAAAAAAACTTACAAGCGACGTCAGTAAGTAGTCACTGAGGAACTGGCTGACGACGGATTATACTATTCAGGGACCACAGCTCACTGAGATGGTCCTTTCTCCATTTGCCTACTATACCTGGGTCAAACCTATGGCAATACAAAACTACAAAAAATGTTGTATATTCATTGATTAATGGTGACCAATTTATTATTGTCAAGTTTATTTAGTGCATATTTGTTATTGCATTGTGTCCTGCACTAAAAATTAGGTATCGCCCTGAGGAATACCTCATCTATCTAGACTCCCACTCTTTGAGGTCAAAACACGTCAGCATGTCATAGCATTTAATTTAATTAAAAAAAACATTTTATTGGCATTTTCATTGAAAAACAAGTTTGCAACATGGTGTGCTTTGTTGTTCACAATATGGATTATGGCTGGCTCTGTACCAGTCCATGGTAGTGTCTTAAATAATAGTGTAGGGCGTCTATAAGTCCGCCTTGTCGTTATATCCATTTTAGACACCACGTTTTGCATTTTACCAGTTATGTATCTACTGACTGCTATATGCACAGCACTCTGATACCCGGAAGGGTCATGATCGCGCTTTATAAAACTCCGCAAATAAATAAATTAGTGCATTTTTAGGACTTTAGCAATATCACCTGTGCTAAAACCTCAATAACAATTCCGCACACCCTATCTACTTGCCCAGTCCAATTACTATCCAAAGGGTAAAGCTATAATGAGTCTGTGCACTTCTACCGTCTGAGAGTCGGTCGAGTCAGGATGTCATGAGGGGGGAGTCACTGGTCAGGGGCTTAAACCTTATTTGTTTTATTTATTTGCGGAGTTTCATAAAGCACGA
This sequence comes from Calotriton arnoldi, assembly GCA_963921515.1. Classification (NCBI taxonomy): domain Eukaryota; kingdom Metazoa; phylum Chordata; class Amphibia; order Caudata; family Salamandridae; genus Calotriton; species Calotriton arnoldi. The sequence goes on along the minus strand of CAWUFW010019789.1, from coordinate 11,281 downwards.
ACATGACCCTTCTGGATATCAGAGCACTGTACACATAGCAGTCAGGACCTATATACCAGGTAAAATGCAAGGAAGGGAAATTTAGGGAGCAATGCAAGACACAAAAACAGACACCGTTTATCACAACGTCATATGTGGATCCAGGATCCAGAGAAGTCCACATGAAAATAATCGAGCCAAGTGCCTAAAGATAACGTGTGCAGCAATGATTCATAAAAAGGGTCCCTTTGGGCCAGGCATGACGTCAATCTGACCGGTGTCTGCCTTTCACATAGGCTCTCTTTAGTCTATTTTAGTGCGTGGTGGAACTTCCCGACAAGCGATCCTCCACTAACTGAAGCTTGTCCAGCAGTCCTTCCCACACTCGATCGAGCCCCACCCCGATTGGCATCCTTTCTAAGATTAATACTTTCATATTCAGTCTACCGTATTAGGTCGCTACGCCTCTGGCACTCTTCCAATTAAAAGTCATTTGTCTCTTGGTGGCCAGTTGGCGTTTGGCAGGCCTAGGGAATAGTTCCAATAAGCACTTCGAGGGTAGCAGCGATACATTTTGGTTGGTTACGTCATTAAGTAGTGCCAGCAGGTCTACCCAGATGTTAGTAAGATGGCACCGCTCCACACCATGTGCAGCATCTCGACACCCTCCTCGCCACACCTAGGGCATGACGCCCAGGTGGTCTAATAATATTTATTTATTCACATAAATCGGGCACTCCTCGAAACTCGCTGAATATTTTTAAGACTCTCACCCAGTCCTCGTCCGAGATTGAGGTGCAACATCCATCTCCACTTTTCTCGCAAGTCATGAAGGGGGTGACCATGTCTTCTTGGAGTGTGGTATATAAGCTGGTAATCGCTTTACGTGTACCTGAAATTGTGCACATGGAATGACATTCCTGTGTGTCTCGGGCTCATCTTGTCCATTCCTACACTTCCTCCTTAATACTGCTGAAAAGCAGGAACCTCCCTGCTGGTAAGTCATGCAGTTCCTCAAAGGATTGAAGTTTCCCACCAGCATACATGTCTCCCAGTGTTTCAATACCTAGTGCTGCCCAGTCCAGTAACTGAGTCCTGGCATCTGCAATTAAGAGGATTGACGTCCAGCCCACAGGTACTTCTGGCGAATAGGTGGTCTCCGTTCTATATTTCAGCAGACAGCATGTCCAACAGCCGCCATTCAGGCATCACGCAACACTGCCATCGATCCATAGAGCATGACTAGAAGTCATCAGCACTACAGTTCTTCCAAAGAGTCGGCCAGGCCGTTATGACACAGCACTAGATTCTATCCAGAGAGATGGCCATGCCTGTATCAAAGGACACTTGAATTGCTCCAGGGAGCCAGTCATGCCAGTACCCTGCCGCACACAGAGAGGCAGGCACACATTTATTTCACAACACTTACATCATTCCACAGAGTACCCGTTGGTCAGACAGCACAAAGCACTATACTCAAGCCTCCGAAGATTGCAGGTCAGGAACACACAACACTACCAACAAGTCATTGAAAGCTAGCTGTGGCGTGACACAGCAATACACAGTCTGCTTTGCAGACATCACAGAGCATTACATGCAAGCCACAGAACTCAGCAGTGCAGGGACACCACTGAAAGCTAGCTGTGGAGGCATGGCACAGCCCCCTCCCTAATTCAGACACACACAGATGGCTACGGAGACACGACACAGCAATACAATCAAGCCACAGAGAGCAAGCTTTGCAGACATCACAGAGAAACATCCAGACACTATAATGTAACCAAAAAGGTTTAAAGCACAGATATCAGGAGAAATGAGAACTGTAACGTACCGGTAGGACGTTGCTTGGGGTGAGCTCTACTTTGGGTGGGGTCACTTTCGGTTTGGCACTCTGGTTGCTGTCACTTGCGGTTTCTGCAACAGCCAACGTTGAGTTCTTGGTAGTTCTTGGGCGAGGAGTTTTTTTCTAAAAGGAAAAAAGTTCATTAAGATTATCAGCACCTGTCAAAGTACAGTGAATATCTTCATTTTATAAACTCTAACATCAGACAGCAGAATGAAACCTTTTACCCATTCCTGCACCAACTGCGGTAGGGAGGTGCTGGTTTTATAGCTACCAAGAAGTTGTAGTTCTATTATAACCCAGAATATCCCAATAACGGCCTGGGTGCACGCTGGTTTCTATTCTCAGGAAAAGAGCAGGCCCTGGGTGTCCCAGGTGAGGAGAAACGATGTGGTCACTCACTTATGTATGAAGATGTATTTATAATGCATCAGTAGGGTTAGTGCTAGCCACGCTGCGGGAGGGTCACACGTCTGTGGAGCACTCGGTGACCCAGGCACCAAGAGGAAACACGAACCATTAGATTCTTTGGTTCTGAGATGAGGTGACCATCAGACGAAGACCACGCAACTCCTTCCTCGCCCAGTCTGTCGGTGAACCAGAAGCACAAATCCTCCACAACTGACGGTGGATGTTGGACACTCTACTCAAAGTGGGTGCACCTGATGCAGATGCGGTAAGCACTATGAAAAGTTTGTGTGAATTGCTAAGAGAGGCGCTACACTCCTCTAATGATTTGATTATCTCCTTTTCTGCTACGTTCACCACTCCAGTCGTCCTTCTATTCCCACTGGATATTTTAGCTCCATCTCTGCAATGGCAACGTCTGTGCAGCGATTGTGAGAACAGACTCGAGTAGCCACCATCAATGCAGTGTTCTTAATATGAGAAATATTTGGCAAACACTTCCCATTTTTTTTAAAACTATTTGTTTGTTTTTGGAACAGTTCTAACAAATACCACCACAGTTCAAGTAGTATGAGCCAACTGTCACAGTGTTTTCAAACTTAAATATCTTATCATACTTGTGAACGCAGAAAATACGCATAACCACAGTCACTACAGTTCAGGGTTTCATTTAGCATCTACACCCCCATGACAATATTCCCACCGTTTATCCCAGATCTTGGCATGCTTTCTGGGGCAACCGAGAGCTCTATCCACCGGCACCTCCTTTCTGGCACAAAAGTCCATGCCTCTGGTCCAGGCAGCCACCGTGGGGTCCATTTCATCCCACCAATGTTAGTAAGTAAGTAAAACATTTACACAGCGCAACTACTGCAGAGGCGTCTTGGCGCTGTAATGTGTAGTGATAACTGTTGTGGAGTGAGCATTCTTAGGTTGGTTTAGTTGGAAACAGCCAGGTTTTAAGCATTCTCCTTAACAGAGCTGTTAGGTTGTAGCCTAATTGCGACAAGCATCGCGTTCCAAAGTTTAGCCGCCCCGTAGGAAAGGGTTCTTCCCCTCCCCCCATCTAGCTCTACGGATTTTTGGGATCTGGCGTAATCCTTTATTGGCTGACCTAAGTTCTCGACGCGGGATATGCCAGCGAAAGAGTTGCTGTAGGTCCAATGGACCCCCTCCCTACAGTGCCTTGTGCACAAAACACAGCGCTTTGAATTTGACGCGCTTCTGGACCGGGAGCCAATGAAGCTCCCTGATACTGTTGGGAATGGGATGGTATTTAGGGATGTGAAGTAGCACCCGAGCTGCGGCATTTTACAAGGTTTGGAGTTTTAGCACTTGACCTTTGTCAATGCCTAAAAATAGCACGTTGCAGTAGTCGATTCTTGAAAGAATGAGCGCGACGACCACAGCTTTGCGAAGGTCTCGAGGAACGAATGGTAGATTTTACGCAGAACCTTTAAGAGGAAAAAGCATGAGGAGGTCAGGAGAGTGCACTGGCCTGCAAAGTTCAACTGATCATCAAACAGAATTCCTAGGTTTCTTGTCTTCCCGGTGGATTCAGGGCACTACCCAGCCTCAGCTGGCCACCATGACTGATTCCAAATTGATGGGCCATTTCCAAATTCCACAACCTCTGTTTTTTCGGTATTCAGTATAAGAAAATTCAAATAAAACCACTCAATGATGTGTTTCATACAGTTGTGAAAGCTTCCCGCCAATGCATAGCAATTTCTCTTTTGGCGATGAGCAGGCCCAATACAGCCATGGTCCTAGCGTAGCGTGACTCTCCACATTCGTCCATCACCCCAAGGATCATCACATTTGGATCAAAGCATATTGTTCTGCCCACCACCTCTCCCAATATTTGCTCCATCTTTTGCCAATATTGTAATATCACTCACCATTCCCAGATTACGTGAAAATATGTGCCCCTAAGACTCTACATCTCATGCACTGAGCTCCTGTGCTCAACCCATCTCTCAGAGTCAGCATAGTTAGTAGGAGAATATATGGAAATACTTAAATCGGATAAGGCAGAGCTCGGAGGATATCGCCAGAATCCTGGCAGTCATCTTAGTCTCTGTCCAAGCATCATCATCATCCGGGGTCCCAACATCTTTTTCCCACTTAGCTTTCAGATCCACTAAAGGATCTGGGGAAATGTTTAACGAAGAATTACAAAATTGGATATGCCTTTGTTCCACAAATGTACAGAAAGTATTCTGCCCTACAACAGGTTTAAGCCTGGGAGGGGAACATACAGAGATGACTATCGAGGGCGTGCCTTTGCTGCACATAGCGGAAGAACTAAGATTTATGTAACTCATATTCTGCCATTAATTCATTGCATGATTTAATATGATCTCAAGACAAAAGCATCCCCCAAATGGGAAATGCCCATCAGGTCCCAGGCATGAAACCCAGCCAGCAGATATGCCGTATGCAGAAGCCACCTGCCCTTCCATAAGGGGCTCATTTCCGTCAAGGTCCCCTTGCCACTTGAAATGCTGCAACGCCTCTACCAGCACATGTCGGGATATCTGGACACTTAGCCTGGCAGATCAGGCTGGCCTGTTCCCAAATGGCTGGGTCCAAACTGAGGTGGCATGGTGGGCAAACGAACAGTGGGTTGGAATGCTACCCTGAGCATTGCCTATGGTTAGACTTATTGCAAGCATTTCTCTCATCATCTTTAGTGTATTTGATGCATCATGCAACAGTGCCAGCAGGTCACATCAATCATGTGTGCCTATCTCTAGCAGATTGACTGAATCATCTCTATCACCTTATAGCCAGTCATTCATTGGGACTAACTGCAAGGGACGCCTCTTTGCTGAGGCAGCTGTGCGCTATATAAAAAGAGTTAACATAACATAACATAACAAGGCCCAACAATATCGCTTTATGGCTGCCCGCCCCTTAGCAAAGGAAATGCATGGGGTCTTGTTCTCACATGGAAAGCCAGAAATCAAGACCTAGAGATTCTGAAAAAAAGCCAATAGGAGTTTTGCAAGGTATATAAAAATTAGGAAAAAGAAATCATTTTAAATAGCGCCCCACGACACATAATCAAAATTGGTAATGTAGCCCAGGCCTTGAATTCAAACCTCAACTTTTTTAAGCAATGGCGCAATATGTAACTCCCAACCTCTACACTGGCACAGCAAAATATCCAGACCTAGGTATTGGAGGTGGTCTCCAGCGGTCTGTATGGGGGTTGAGGACAGGGAAGAGAAAGCTTTCCGACAGAGGAACAAATTGGTCTTTTCCCAATTGACCTTAAGGCCGGCTGCGCCTCAATAAATGCTGAGTATGTCCTTGATATGTGGAATGGAGTAGTCTAGGTGTCTTACAAAGAGAAGCATGTCATCAGCCTTAGGGGAAACGGTATCCTCCTGATCGTCGTCCCAATGAAACTCTATTATTTGGAAGTCGATCCTTAGACATTTTGCCAGAGGCACTATGACTACGGCAAAAACCATAGGTGAGAGAGGGTATCCCTGGCGAGTGGCTCTCTTAATTGTGAATGAGAACACAAACACATGCTGTTAGCATACCAGCAGAACACTAACACATGTAGCAAGCCAGCAGAACACTAACACATGTAGCAAGCCAGCAGAACACTAACACATGTAGCACGCCTACAGAACACTAACACACGTAGCACGTCAACAGAACATTAGCACATGTAGCATACCAGCAGAACACTAACACATGCAGCATACCAGCAGAACACTAACATGTAGCATGACTACAGAACACTAACACATGTAGCATTCCAGCAGAACACTAACACATGTAATATACCAGCAGAACACTAACACATGTAGCATACCAGCAGAACACTAACATGTAGCATGACTACAGAACACTAACACAAGTAGCATGACTACAGAACACTAACACATGTAGCATACCAGCAGAACACTAACACATGTAGCACACCTGCAGAACACTAACACATGTAGCACGCCTACAGAACACTAACACATGTAGCACGCCAGCAGAACACTAACACATGTAGCACGCCTACAGAACACAAACACATGTAGCACGCCAGCAGAACACTAACCCATGTAGCATGCCAGCAGAACACTAACACATGTAGCATACCAGCAGAACACTAACACATGTAGCATACCAGCAGAACACTAACACATGTAGCATACCAGCAGAACACTAACATATGTAGCATACCAGCAGAACACTAACACACGTAGCACGTCAACAGAACATTAGCACATGTAGCATGCCTACAGAACACTAACACATGTAGCATACCAGCAGAACACTAACACATGTAGCATACCAGCAGAACACTAACACATGTAGCATACCAGCAGAACACTAACACATGTAGCATACCAGCAGAACACGAACACATGTAGCACGCCTACAGAACACTAACACATGTAGCATACCAGCAGAACACTAACACATGTAGCATGACTACAGAACACTAACACATGTAGCATACCAGCAGAACACTAACACATGTAGCATACCAGCAGAACACTAACACATGTAGCATACCAGCAGAACACTAACACATGTAGCATACCAGCAGAACACTAACACATGTTGCATACCAGCAGAACACTAACACACGTAGCACGTCAACAGAACATTAGCACATGTAGCATGCCTACAGAACACTAACACATGTAGCATACCAGCAGAACACTAACACATGTAGCATACCAGCAGAACACTAACACATGTAGCATACCAGCAGAACACTAACACATGTAGCATACCAGCAGAACACGAACACATGTAGCACGCCTACAGAACACTAACACATGTAGCATACCAGCAGAACACTAACACATGTAGCATACCAGCAGAACACTAACACATGTAGCATGACTACAGAACACTAACACATGTAGCATACCAGCAGAACACTAACACATGTAGCATACCAGCAGAACACTAACACATGTAGCATACCAGCAGAACACTAACACATGTAGCATACCAGCAGAACACTAACACATGTAGCATACCAGCAGAACACTAACACACGTAGCACGTCAACAGAACATTAGCACATGTAGCATGCCTACAGAACACTAACACATGTAGCATACCAGCAGAACACTAACACATGTAGCATACCAGCAGAACACTAACACATGTAGCATACCAGCAGAACACTAACACATGTAGCATACCAGCAGAACACTAACACATGTAGCATACCAGCAGAACACTAACACATGTAGCACGCCTACAGACCACTAACACATCTAGCATACCAGCAGAACACTAACACATGTAGCACGCCAGCAGAACACTAACACATGTAGCACGCCAGCAGAACACTAACACATGTAGCACGCCTACAGAACACTAACATGTAGCACGCCTACAGAACACTAACACATGTAGCATACCAGCAGAACACTAACACATGTAGCATGACTACAGAACACTAACACATGTAGCATACCAGCAGAACACTAACACATGTAGCATACCAGCAGAACACTAACACATGTAGCATACCAGCAGAACACTAACACATGTAGCATACCAGCAGAACACTAACACATGTAGCATGCCAGCAGAACACTAACACATGTAGCATACCAGCAGAACACTAACACATGTAGCATGCCTACAGACCACTAACACATCTAGCATACCAGCAGAACACTAACACATGTAGCATACCAGCAGAACACTAATACACGTAGCACGTCAACAGAACACTAACACATGTAGCATAGCAGCAGAACACTAACACATGTAGCATACCAGCAGAACACTAACACATGTAGCATACCAGCAGAACACTAATACACGTAGCACGTCAACAGAACACTAACACATGTAGCATACCAGCAGAACACTAACACATGTAGCATACCAGCAGAACACTAACACATGTAGCATACCAGCAGAACACTAACACATGTGTAGCATACCAGCAGAACACTAACACATGTAGCACGCCTACAGAACACTAACACATGTAGCATACCAGCAGAGCACTAACACATGTAGCACGCCAGCAGAACACTAACACATGTAGCATACCAGCAGAACACTAACACATGTAGCATACCAGCAGAACACTAACACATGTAGCACGTCAACAGAACATTAGCACATGTAGCATGCCTACAGAACACTAACACATGTAGCATACCAGAACACTAACACATGTAGCATGACTACAGAACACTAACACATGTAGCATACCAGCAGAACACTAACACATGTAGCATGACTACAGAACACTAACACATGTAGCATGACTACAGAACACTAACACACGTAGCACGTCAACAGAACATTAGCACATGTAGCATGCCTACAGAAGAGTGACTCATGTAGCATGTCTGCAGAACATTAACACATGTAGCATGTCTGCAGAGCATTAACACATGTAGCATGTCAACAAAACACTAACACGTGTAGAATCTTAACAGAACACAAACATGTTGCATGTCTACAGAACACTAACATTTAGCACACCTACAGAACATTAACACATGTAGCACGCCTACAGAACATTAACACATGTAGCACGCCTACAGAACATTAACACATGTAGCATGCCTACAGAACACTAACACATGTAGCATACCTGCAGTACTCCAACACATGAAGCGTGTCTACACGATGCTGACCTAACTGTATCAGAACAAGTCCGCTTATACTTGACACTTGAAGATGGTTAGAGTTAGGACGGGTAATTCATGTGATGGCAGCATGATGGCAAGTCATGGTCATCTTTGGTAACAAAGCTAAAGCAGCTTCTTAATGATTCAAGCCCCTTCCTGTGCCCCGCCCCATTTCAGTTCCTTTACACTGCTCGGCCCCTTCCTTTGGACATAGGCTCCTTTCCCCATATTCAAGGCTGCTCTGGAAGCCCCCTTTTTTTATCCTCCCACTTACTACCCACACCATCAAGCACATCTCACAACTACTTCTTCAACACCTGGACCTTAACGTCAGCCGCTCTCTCCAAACGTGTCTCTTGACTGGAATGTAATTAACGATTCTGCCAGTCTCAGTTCTCAAACACTATCCCACACGAAAACCTCTAGATGTCTTTAGTGAATTTACTCCATTGCCCCATGTACTCCTTGTCTAGCTATGCTAAGTGCTACTGTGAAACATTCATGCCCAGGGCAATACACCTCTTTTTCTGGAGCTGTGGTCGGTCAGGAAGAGACAAAGAACCAGCAGGAGGCGAAGCAGAAGGTAGTGGAAGACTACAGAGCATCAACTAGATACACTGGAGGCAACAGAGAACTGCCCCAGGAAGGACAATCTGGCAGGCAGAGGAGTCAAGGCCACAAAGGGCGGAACCGAAAGACCCCCCTAGTGAACCCTCAAACTATGGTTTCAATGGGGAACAGATAACATGGCACCATCTTACAGTGAAGAGCCAAGTCCAGCAGAATCGGATTATGGCACAGACAGCATCCACCCTCACAAGAGTCCACTGCATGAGGACAACTAGCCCCAACGCAATCTCTTGCTTACAAGCAAGGCAAGTACTTGACTAGCCTGGCTTCACCGGTTAAAGTAGTTTATTCTGCACAAGATGCCATGTTATGAACTGCATGCACAGAGAGGACACAATGGTGCTTACCTGGGTTAAAACAGGCCACATGACACATTAGGATAGTAAAGATATTTACTCAGTCACTGCCAGAACTTTCCAAACATTTTGACCTGTCTTTGTAAAATTGCCACTGTCCATTAATATTAAACTGTATAATTAGTTCTACAGACAATACTAAACATTGGGAATGTCATGGGGACTAAAGAAAAAGGGGAAATTCCATGCTACGTAAAACAATATTTTTATTTACATTGCCCCCAAGTATACGAGATGGTGATAGTCCACATCACGAAGGAGTTCTGTGTGCTAGGCGTCATGTTTAGGGCACAGAACTCCCCTGTGACGTGCAATAGCCTCAATACATATATTTGGGAACATTTTGTTCCTAACAAAGGACATCTTCCTTCAAATGTGGTGCATATGTAACATGAAAAATATAAAGCCAAATGTATTGAGATCCAAGATGCACACATTGTAGATGGAATATAACAGGTGTATAACATCATTTAAGAATATGCAATTTAACGCTGTCTGACAAAAAGCACATGCCAAAGGTAGCCGCAGAGCTGGGGTCGACATAAAAAACGAAGGCAGCAGAGGAGTATGCATTTTGTCCAACTTTACCCACTAGGGACAAGGAGGGACCTGCTGTAACCGCTTAGAAACAAGGTGTATTCTGGGCCAACTGAACAACAGCACATGAAGGGCATGAACACACAACTTTAACGGGTCGAAACGTTGACAATAGCAATAGGTGGTCCATAAGAGTGTCTCGCATACTTCACAACAAAGAAATGAGGATATATGCCTGAACGTACACACATATATATATATATATATATATATTTATTTATATATATATTTATTTATTTATTATCTACTGGCGGTCGCCAGTAGATAGTTATAGTTAGGACCTAGTTTCCAATGGAAAAGCGTTTTTCTTTTCCCAATAACTTTGGCGCCGGATGACGAATCTTCGCGAAAATTTCAAAACTAGTGGGGCGCTCAGGTCAGCTCCTATCCTGAAAGTTTCGGGGTGATTCGTCAAGCGGGGCCGAGAAAAAAAGGGGGTCCCAAACGCGTTTTCCCCATGTTATTTCCCATAGGAAACTTTAGACACAGCTACAGCCCGAACTGCTGAACGGAATTACACCAAATTTGGCAAAAGGTAGCCCTTGGTTCAGAAAGCGCCCTTTTTTTTAAATGGTGTAAATCCGTTCAGTAGTTCCTGAGAAATTCAAAAAATAGAGGTCAAAAAATCAATTTCCCATAGGAAACTTTAGACACGGTTACAGCCAAAACTGCTGAACGGAATTACACCAAATTGGCAAAAAGGTAGTGCTTGATTCAGAAAGCGCCCTTTTTAGGTCTCGCGCCTAGCGTTGCAGTGCGCAGCCCTGCTCGCGCAGCGCGAGACCTTTAGAAAGGGCTTCTGAAAACGACCTACACGCTCGTGCGTGTGGTTT